>CAUYQU010048099.1:0-18202 GCA_963574635.1 Cheracebus regulus
TGTCACTGAGCCACTGCACTATGCTGCTCCCCTGTCTCCAATTTTCTTTTTTCTTTTTCAGACAGAGTCTCACTCTGTCATCCAGGCTGGAGTGCAGTGGTGTGATATCAGCTCACTGCAACCTCTGCCTCCCAGGTTCAAACAATTCTCCGGCCTCAGCCTCCTGAGCAGCTGGGATTAGAGGCACCTGGCTAATTTTTGTATGTTTCAGTAGAAATGGATTTTCACCATGTTGGGCAGGCTGGTCTCAAACTTCTGACCTCAAGCGATCCACCTGCCTCAGCGCCTCTGTAATCCCAGAACCCTCCCAAAGTTCTGGGATTACATGCGTGAGTCACCGTGCCTGGCCTGTCTCCGAATTTGCCTAGCATTGGGCTTGGTCTGAAATTGTTGGAGGACAGTTCAGGCATTCTGGAGGAAAGGAATGGCCCAGCCTCCCCATGTATCGCATTCTTTGCCAGATAAAGGGAGGCTGCTCTGCTTCTCTTGCAGATGGCTCACAATTTTATATTCCACAGCAATTTTGAAGGAATCTATTGTTTTGCAAAAATGTGACGTGCTGATAAGAGGTGTCAGATTTTTAGGGAAAAGCTGCTTGACATTTGTGACTTTTTGGCAACCTCTTTAGGGAAGGGAGAGAGTTGACTTCTGAAGATCCTGTCTTTGGGAAGAACATGACAAGATCTGTGACATATGGCAACTGTCACTCAGTTCCCTAAGCCTTAGTTTCTTTATCTGTAAAGTGGGGATAATAACAGCGTCTCTTTGGGGGATATTGGTTGGGTTCTTTGAAGGATGTTTGAAGGCCCCTGGTGCAGGGCTGGGCTCCACAAACATTAGCCCCCTTCCTTTGGTGGATAAATGATGGTGGTGTCTGTTGATGAGGACTGCAGTCAAAGGGCCTGGAGGTGGTGGAGCGGATGGTCCTCAAGGTAGAGACAGGTGAAAGAGACAGGTGAACTATAGAGCTGCTGAGCAGGTGAGGCACAGACCTGGGGATTGTCTGAGGAACTTGGAGAGGAAGCAGCTCTGGGACTGACTTTCTAAGCTAGATCTAGTTTGCTGACACTAGCAAGCAGCTTCCGGACAAGGAGCTCCCAGGAAGCATCACTGGCATTTGGCAAACATCTGTTGAACGAATGAGCTCCTCTGATGCTCTCTGAGCGCCTCTCAGGTGAGCCTTCCTCATGCTCCACTCTGAGCTCGCACACACTGTTCTCTTGGCCTGGAGGATGTACCTCCCTGGACAGATGCACATGCACGTGTGTAACACACACTGACACATCATCCGGGCCATGTCTGCCATCCTCTGGGTCTCAGCTGAAACGCCACTTTCCCGGCAAGGCTTCCCTCCGCACCTCATGGGCTGGATGAGGGCCCTCTGCCGTGTGCTCCCTGGACATCGTGGCTTCACCTTTTGTAGCAGGAGGCTGTTTCCCTTGAAGGGCTGGGCTGCACATCTGTGTTCTCTGCATCTGCAACACCCAGCCTGGCCCTTGCTATCTATCAGATGTTCAGTAAATGTTGAATGAATGAGGCAAGAATCATCTTTCCTTCTGATTATTGTTTACTTGAAAACAGGGTTTCAGTTGCCTGCAGTGGAGTTCTGGGAACCTTTTGGAAATCATCTCAAGATATACGAGACCCCATCTTCCATGTGGCTGGAATCCTTCTCTCGGTAGCAGCATCTTTCTCAGAAATGTAGTTGGCTCTGTCTTTACGAGGGAGACGCAAGAGCAGGCACTGGAGTCAGAACACCTGGCTTCAAGTCGAGGCTGTAACTTACTAACTGGGTGACTGCAGACAGTGGCTCAATAGCTCTATGCCCTGGTCTCCCATGTGTAAAATGTGTCTGATAATTCCTGTGGTTACTTGCCTGATAAGATGGCTATGTGGATTAAATGAGATAATCCAGGAATATATTACAGCAATGATCAGGTAGTGAGTGCTCAATAAGTAGAATTTGTTCTTCCCGTTAAGCCATATGTGTCCATCCTGTCAAGAATCTGGCATCAGTAAAGCAATGGGGTTGAGCAGGACTACAGCTGATGAGGCATAACGGGCAGAGGAATGGAGCTAAGGTAAGAACTACACATCCGAGAGGTCCTGCAGATGAAGGCAGGAGGGAAATGGGATAGAGCAGGAAGGCAAGGGGTGGGCTTGCAGAATCATACTGCACTTAGCCTGAGGGTTTTCTGGTGTGTGAAAACCCTCAGATCTTGGGTTCAGATCTTGGCTCCACTCCTTGACAATGATGCATTATTTTGGGTGAGTTACTTCATCTGTCTGAGCCTCAGTTTCCTCATCTATAAATAGGTTAATAATGGTGACCTCGTGGAATTACCAAAGGCTGAAATAAGAGACTGGGTGAACGGTACCTACACAGGCCCTGGCACATAGTAGGGGTGCATTCATGTTGAAGAAGGGGAAGCTGGTGGGGCTCTGCATATGTCTGAAGGGATGGCAGTTCCAAGAGCAGGGTGGACAGATCAGCTCGTCCTGGTGAGAGACTTCCTGTCTGCAGGAGGGAGGGGTAAGCCAAGTGCCTTCAGCATGGCTTTGCAGGGTGACACCGCTTATTGTGTAATTATGGAACAATGTGCATAAAAGTGAAAATGTGGGTCCAGATGGCAGGCCTTCCATGCTGTTGAGAGGCAGAGCTAATGAACTTAACAAATCACTGATAATTAATTTTCAGAAGCCAAAGGAAACTGGGGGGCAATGAATAGGTCTACAGAAGGAGGGAATGCAAAGTAGTGCCAACTGTCAGCCCGGAGAGAGGTGTGAGATGCTGGCACTTCCAGGCCAGGGAGAGCGTCTTGACATCTAATAGTTTTGGTGGGATGGAGCTGGGAGAGAGAAGGTGGCCCAGGTAATATAGTAACAGTCGTGACAATATGGGCCAAGCTGGACTGAACCCTTCTCTGTGGCAGGAACTGTGGTAAGCATTTTATTTGGATCAGCCCTCATTTCAGGCAGCTTCTGCCAATCAGTAGGGAGAGAGAGCCAGAGTCCAGTGGCTGAGCACCATGGAGCAATGAGGCAAAGTGATGGGAACAGCTAATATTTACTGAGCACTTGCTGTGTGCCAAGCCCTATGTGAACTCTTCCAGAGGTGTTGTCTAAGCGTCATAAACATCCTAGGAGGAGGCATGCAGAGGGTGGGTGGCTCACCCTGCGCCCTCAGCAGGATGCAACGTCTGAGAAAACGTGGAGCTAGGAAGGACCGCGCATTGCCCAGAGCTGCCCGTGCACACAGTGTGAAGCAGGACTGTGAGTCGGGAAACTGTGACCGCGCCGCTGCCCAGAGCCACCTGTGCACGCAGCGTGAAGCAGGATTGTGAATCGGGAAACTGCGTTTCGGCTCTAGTACCCCTGACGTGAGAGCCTGAGCCTGCCCAGATTCTTGCTTCTTTAACTGTAAGATGTGAGTGGTGGATTTGACTCGAGAGGACACACGCTTTTCAGGCAGCGGTCCTGTGCGTTTCCATCATCCGCAGGGCACCGGAGATGTAAAGCTGACATTGGAAAGGAGGGTGGGGTTTGCTGACTCGTGGCCCCTCCTTTCCCACAGAGCCCCAAAGCCGTTTGGGACTCATTTGGGCAGCTGGGGATGAGCTCAACAGTCACATGGAAGTGGTTGTGGGGAGCAGGCCTGGCACTGTCTTCTTGCCGAACTCTGGGCAGAATCTGACCGCGCGCTTAGCGCTTACTAGCTGTGCAGTCTTAGGCAACTAGCGTAACCTCTCTGAGCCCTGTTTTGCTCAACTGTAAAATGGAGATAAAACTTCATTGGGTATTCATAAGGATTAAATGTTGTAATGTTGTAATGTTGTAAAGCTCTTAGCTCCATGGATGGTGCCTAATAAAGGCTCAACTAGAAGGTAACTGACAGATAAATCTTTGTTAAATGGATAAGTACTTTTGAATCTATATACATATACAAATATGTGTGTGTGGGTGTGTGTGTATACAAACATACCTTTGGAAAAAAAAATATTTCCCCCTAAACTTTCAAGACTAAGTGAGGAAGAATTGGAAACCCCAGGAAGACGGGCCAGTCTGCCAGCATTGGGCATATTCGCTCCAGGTGGGAATGAAGGGACTGATCTGGCTGATGGGGTGAGATGTTGGAGTCCCTTTGTCTTCCCTGATGGCTGCCAACACAGAGCAAGCGTCCACCGGGGCCCTCCCGCCTGTCCCTGGGGATCAGATGCAAAGCCAGGGAGGATGGGTGAAGCCGAAGCACCGTCTCCTGAGTCCTCCCAGACGCTCCCGATGACCTCGCTGCACCCCACCTTCTGTTCACGGCCCATCAGCCAGCTTTCTTCCTGACTGCGCTCGGATTTGAGCCATTGTGAATTCATGTTTCCAGATTAATTAGCAAGGCCCCATGTCAGATGCTAACTGGAACCCAGATGTCGGCTTGGTTCCTGCATCAAATCATTTTGTCCCTGTAATTGAAGAACACAGGCAGCAGCCAGCCTGGCCAGACCTACTTGCTTCCCCTCCCATTTCCATTAAAAGAGAAATAAACCCACTCCCCACCTGGGAGGATCGGGGAAGGGCGATCTGCCTGCCATCTCTGTGCCAATAGGATAGTGATGAGCTGACCCCTGACCTCCCTGTGAGGGTGGGGTTCCCCTGAGGAGTTTTCTGTGGGTTTACAGGAAGGTGAGAGGGGTGATGAGGATGGAGAACTCTTTCTAATTTAGACTTTAGCCAGACACCTTTTCCCCAGGCTAGAGCGCTGCCCATCCAGGGAAACATAAGAGAGTGCAGGCTGTACCTGCCCGAATGGCCCATCACTGTTGGGCTGTGTGGGACCTTCCAGCTTCGGGGTCATATTATATATGTCTGAGTGAAACAGAATGTCAGGTTAGGGATGTATTTCCATTTCTCTCCAAGCCATGTTGTGCGTGTGTGTGTATGCTTTTTGTTTTTTAGCTACCATTTATTGAGCACTTACTATATCTCAGTCATCATGGCTGACATTTTACATGTATTATCTCATTTAATCACCACAGCAATTCTATAAGAGAGGATTCTTTTAAATCACCATTTTTTTCTGATGAAGAAATTATGCATAGTTCGGAGAGGTTAAGTAACTTGCTCAAGGTTACATGGCTAGTGTGTGTGACAGAGCTGGGGTTTGAATCATTCAGCATATCTTTTAAGTGGAAGCGGCAGTTACAGGAAAGACTAGCCACCTTTTCTTCCCCCTTGAGAATGTGTGGTCTCCTGCGCAGAAGAGATGCGAACAGGTTAGGTCATACCTTCTCCTTTTCAGTGGAATGTCAGAACCTATGACAGCCATTCTGGAGCTAGAGGGGCACTTTGGTGGGTGGCACAGGAGATGCCAAGGGAGGCCGAGAGATCATGGGCTGGAGTCTGGAGTGTGCCCCATGTCTGCAGAAAGCCCTTAAGAGTGGAGTGGGATCTGACGCCAGTGCCCCCGCTCTGTTGCCCCAAGACGTGGAGGACAGAGTCCTGAAGGCCCTGAGATCTTTGGGCAGTTCATGGGCATCCCAAAGCTGAGGGTTCAAATGCAGCTCCAGCTTACTCAGCCTGTAACCTTGGGCTGCTTGTGTCACCTTTTTGAGCCTCGGTTTCTCCGTCATAAAGCCTTCTTATACCATATGGTCCCTGTAAAGCTGCACTGAGTATTTTGTGATATTCAGGCCCTCAGGAAATGTGAGGGTACTGCGGTGGGGCCAGACACCTCAAAACGTCTAGATTTAATAAAGCAGAATCTTAAATAGTAAATGTGAAGATTTGGAATAGCCATGCTCAAACACTAGAGAATGAAGAACCTGCTTGTTAAAAAATGTAGATTTCAGAGTTTTACCCCAGACCTTTTTATTGAGAATCAGGCTGGAACCAGAACTCTGCATTTTGACAGATCTCCATGCAGTATCTGAAATGTATTCATTGAGCTTTCGTTATGAGACACATTTACAGAACATTCACATATAAGAGCTGGCAGTGACTTCAGGGATCTTTTAGGCCCCTTCTTCTTTTATAGAGAAGGAACTCAGGTTGTAACTCAGAAATGAGTTGCCCTCAGGGAGAGCCTGGAGTGGCTCTTAGTTCACTGATTTTTCAAAATAGTTGCTGGTAACTGAGTGACTTGCGTGTGGGTCACTTGCATGGCCCAAACCTCACAGCCTTTTTCAGACCCAGCAACCAAAGAGATTATAAACTGTCAAATTCTACCCCTCCAATTTAGGTACACTGTCACCATACTACAGAGCCTACAGGTTGTTCCTGGAAATCCACACCCTCGTGCATTTATACTTGAATAGTCACATCCCCCTCCCCAACATTTTTTTAAACATGAAGACAAATTCCTTTATTAAGCTAGATAAATGCAAGCAAACATCAAGCAAATACCAGCATGGAGAGTGTGTTTAGAGCAAATCTTCCAAGCAAATAAGTTATTAGAGACAGGAAGCTCCTTCCTATAATTACTTAATAGACATTGTTCTTAGTCCTCCATCTCCCTGTATTTTTTTGAAAATTGACCTGCTTTACTCTTTGCACACTCTCTTCACGTGCTTTATTCTCAGATCTTTCAGGATAGGGCTCCTTGATGTTGAAACTCACATCCCTGTAACTTTTCTTCATGTCAAGCGTTTTTCTAAGTCTCTGTCTCATAGAAACACAGAGATAAAATAGCTTTTTTTTTTGGCTTCTGATTTTCTCTTCTATGAAGCAACGTATTGGCATGTCTCTGCCACCCACTGTAGTTAGGGATGAGGAGGGAGAGAGAGAAAACCAGCAGTGTTGGGTACTGACTGTGAACCAAGTTCCAAGCCATACGTGTTCCTGTCACCTCACAACAGTGGGCAGCCAGAGCACGCTGCCATTTCACAGACAGGTAACAAGCTGACGGGGGCGGGGGGCTGGGCAGGAGTGATTCCCAGGTCTCTGTAGCTCCAGAACCCACCTGTCCTCTATTTCCATGGTGGGCTGGGCATGGAGGGGATGTGAGCTGCCAGATGCTCCCCACCCTTACAGAGGAAGCCCAGATGCTCTGGGGTGAGGGCCAGGCCTGGTGACAGGCTCTCCCACCCCCAGCCTGCACCAGAGAGGAGGCAGGAACACCTGGACCCCTCTCCCTGGGGAGCCCGACTGCAGGGCAGCTGCTTCGCTGGCATTCTTGAGAGTGTTAATTGGGAAGGACGCTCAGCCCCCAGCCCCACTGAAATGAGTCCACAGCCCCCCTCATTGCCTCCTGAAATGAGTTGGATCAGGGACAGAAACCGCACTGCCCACCAGGCATAGAGGAGACAGGATGGGTTCCTGGTCAGCAGCTCAGGGAGGAGGCCCAGGATGCCAGGCTAGACCTGTGGATGGTGGGTGCCTGTCATCAGCGGCCTCCACTCTTCCCTCCTCTGGGGAAGCAGGGAAAGCAGTGTTGACCCCAGGGCTCAGGATAGGCCCTAAGGAGGAAGAACCTAGAATCCTTGCAGTGGGCTTCTGCTAGCTCAGGAAGCGGTCCTCTCTAGCTGCAGGGAGGAGGTGAAGTGAGATGGTGATGAATTATTATTTCTCTATCTCCTCCTCTTCCTCCTTCCTCTTGGTAATTGAAGACTTATTCAGTACCTGTGCTGACCCAGGCTGCCACAGGACTCTCCATACATTATTTCATTTTCATTTCTTAACAGCCTGTGAAATGTGTTTTGTTGATTCTTTTACATTAAAGCTCAGAGAGGTCAGGCAGCTTGCCCCAGGTCACACAGTAGGTGAATTGGCACAGCCAAGGCTTGGATGCAGGTTTGACTCCAGAGCCTGTCCTCTGTCAACTCGGTCCCCTGCTTCTCATACTCTGCCCATCAAGGACAGAGCCTTTTGGCCTTATAGGAAAGTTCCTTTTATCCCTGGTGCCCCAGTCCTCATGGGAGGAGTCTATGTTTTCTTTGTTTTCAGAAGACTTGGAATCTGACACAGGCTTCCTTTGTGAGCCTGAGCTCCTCAGAAGGAAGGGCAGAGAAACACTATTTTTGCAGTGAGAAGGCTGGGTGGCTCATAGGTGGGGACTGGATTTCTAGAGAAGGACCCAGGTGCCCAGTGCTGGGATTGCTGTTGAGCCTCCCCTCAGCAGTGACCCAGTGGCAGAAAGATGGGAGGGACTAAGGGGTCAGGATGCCCAGGGCTCTTCCAGGCCTGGAAGACTTGGTCAGTGAGAGCTATCAGGGAGCTGAGGGCTGCTGGGAACACCCTTCTCGGGCTGTGGTGCCTGGCTGCATGCTCCTCATCTCCAGAGAATGTTTACCAAACTTACGGACACCCAGAATTGGCCCCCAGGGCTGAGGGTGCCAGTGAAGAAACAGGAGAGATTTCAGGTCCCCAGAGCTGTGGAGAGGATTTGAAGGCATGGATGTGTGGGGCATGGGAACGCGTGGATTTACTCTCCATTCTCCAGAAGTAGGATGAGTGCCAGCAGACGGGTCTCAGGATGATTCCAAGGAACAGCGGGCTGGGAGTGGATGTTGAGCCTCAAGCAATGGTGAGCTCTCTGGCCCTGGGCGGGGTCAAGCAGAGCCCAGATGGCAGTTCCTAAGCCAACCTTATGAGGGAGCCAGACAGGGGCCCCTGCTCTGGGCCAGCCTTCAGACTCCATGATCCAAATGTTTCCTTGAAGCCTACGTGGCCTCTGATGTTCTGATGGGAAGGACCCTTTTGTGCTCTGCCAGGCCATTGCTATTTGCTGAGCATCTACTCTGACACCAGGCACCAATGGTGAACAAGATAGACAGCTGAGAGTGTCATGGGTAACGGCAGGAACCATCACAGCAGCACGAGGTGCCATTTATCAAGTGCTGAGGGTTTTCCATGCATTGCCTTATGTAATCCTCTCAGCAGCTTTATGAGGCTGGAATTATTATTATCTCCATTTCATAGAGGAGGAAATTGAAATTCAGAGTAGCCAAGAATTTGTCCAACATCACACACCTAGGGAGGGCTTGGGTTTTTTATTTTTGTTTTTTGGTTTGAGAAGGCTGGGGAGATGAGCTTCTTTAGGAGTCTGCCATGAGCTAAGGGATGACTCCAAGTATCCAGGTAGATGACTCCATCACCTACTTTGTACTTTTGTTTTCTTTCTGAGACAGGGTCTCACTTTGTCACCAGGCTGGAGTGCAGTGGTGCAGTCACGGTTCACTGCAGCTTCAACCTCTTGGGCTCAACTGATCCTCCCACCTCAGCCTCCAGAGTAGCTGGGACTACAGGCATGCATCAGCACATACAACTAATTTTTAAATTTTTGTGGCGACAGGGCCTCCCTATGTTGCCCAGGCTGGTCTTGAACTCAGGGCCTCAAGTGATCCTCTCGCCTGGGCCTCCCAAAGTGCTGGGATTATAGGCGTGATCTGCTGCACCCAGCCTGTACTTTTGATCTTACTAGGAAGACTTCAGAGTGTGCAATAATGATTCCCTCTGCTGTTTCTGTGCTCACTTGGGCCCCCTTTCCACCGGCTGGCTTCCCATGGGCAGACCCCAGAGTGGGTGCTTCTGAGGGGACTTGGGGCCTCCACGGCTGCTCCATGTTGACCTAGGTGTTGGGGTAAATTATCCTTTGGTCTCCTCGCTTGGAACAGTGCCACCATAGACAGTGACACTGTGATGTGGTCAGAAGCTGAGCAGGTGGGTGCTCCTTTGCTGGGTCCCTCGTCCTCACTCCCTGCCTTACTAGGACAGTCCCTGAGTACCCTGCGGGGCTGGGAGAGCTGGAGTGGCTTCAGGCACCTGGTAGCAGGGTGGATGTCTTCCCCTCAATGCCTCTCGCCCACCTCTGCCCCACCTGGGAGTCTAGTGAGACTCTCCATGTGACTGTGAGCGTGTCTTTGTACCAGGTCAGGCCACCCTTGAGAAGACCTACAAAACTCACTTAAAAATCCTAAAAGAAAAATGTTCGGGGCTGAGTGTGATGACTCACGCCTGTAATCCCAGCGCTTTGGGAGGCCAAGGTGGGTGGATCACCTGAGGTCAGGAGTTTGAGACCAGCCTCACCAACATAGTGAAACCCTGTTTCTAAAAATACAAAATTAGCCAGGTGTGGTGGTGTGTGCCTGTAGTTGCAGCTTCTTGGGAGGCTGAGGCAGAAAGTCGCTTGAACCCGGGGGGCAGAGGTTGCAGTGCCACTGCATTTCAGCCTGGCAACGAGAATGAAACCCCGTCACAAAAAACAAAACCCCCCACCACCACCAATAACAACAATGAAAGAAATATGTTCAGAAGAGCTGATTTGGATGGAAAATCCTTTGAAATTGCAAAGGCTTTATAATCAAAGATGTTGCCATTAATACATCTTTGTAGATGACTAGAAAAATGATCAGGGACATAAAAATGACCACTAAAAGTTGATATTGCTTTCCAAGATACCTTTCGGGCCTAAAGTCCTCTGATTTAAATATTCTAATGGCATTTGATTGCTTATTTAAAACATTAATAACCGGGCCGGGCATGGTGGCTCATGCCTATAATGCCAGCACTTTGGGAGGCCGAGGTGGGAGGATGGCTTAAGTCCGGGAGTTTGAGACCAGTCCTAGGCAACATGGTGAAACCCGTCTCTACAAAAAAATACAAAAATTAGCTGGGTGCAGTGACATGTGCCTGTGGCCCCAGCTACTTGGGAGGCTGAGGTGGGAAGATGGTTTAAGTCAAGGGGCAGAGGTTGAAGAGATTGTGCCACTGCACTCCAGCCTGAGTGACAGAGTGAGACCCTGTCTCAAAAAAAAAAAAAAAAAAAAAAATTAATAAGAGATCCTCGGCTTTGGAATCCAAGAGTCTTGGGTTACAGACTGTGGGGTTTTGTTCCTGATGCTGGATTTTTTAAAATTTCAGTTTCTTCATCTGTCAAATGGGGATGGTAGTACCTCATAGTGTGGTTATGAATATTAAATCAGATAGTGCTGTGAAGGCTCAACACAGGTCCTGGGCCTGCACACCAGTGTTGTTTATCTGTCCTGGCCCATTGCCTTATGTGGTCCTGGGACCTGAGGCCCAGGGGATACACACTTTTATTTAGAGCATGCTCTGAATTCATGTCTGCCAGTCTACAGGCTGTGGATGCAGAAAGAGGAGCTCAGAACCGCGGGAGGATGGAGGAGGAAACGGAGAGAGCTGCGGGGGGGTGAGCACCACGGGGCGGTCTGTCGGGGAGTCCGGGAGCCCAGCAGTGAAGCTAGGCAGAGGCTCCTTGGAGGAGGAGGCATCATTGCTGGCCTCTGAGGGTCCGGGAGACCTTAACTAGGCTGAGAGAGGTGAAGAGGGGAAGGACAGAGGGAACAGCCTGTGTAGGCTTAGACGAAGGGAACGCGATGCGTTTGAGAACCTGCAAATGGAGCCGAGCTGTCAGGTCAGGGCGCGGGTGCGAGTGGGAGGGGCACGCTCTGCATGTTCAGCCAGGACGTGCCATTCTGCGGAGGGGCTTGGCTTTAATCCTGAAAGTGATGGGGAGCCTCTGGCAGGTTTTAGGCCGCAGAGAGGCACACATTCCCTCACAAACAGCATCCTGTGGTCCCTGGGCACCCGAGTCTTATTTTCACGGTGTGTTAAATTGCCGACGATGAGTAATGGGGCAGTGGGCCATCTGGGTACGGATGTGAGCACAGACATAAGCGTGTGTTCACGGAAGCGAGCGAACACTCCCAGGTGAGTTGCAGCCGGCTCCAGCAGCAAAAGCCCTGTTTGTCTGACACCAGGCACTTCAGAGAATAGGCATTATCAAAGCAAAACATTTGGTTATAAATATTTATAAATATGTGTTGGATTGAATTGCGTTTTGGTTCATTCACCATTTATGTCTATAAATATTTGAGAGGCTACTTGGCATCGTGGAAAGACACAGTCTTTGTAGGCATGGACAGACAGGGAGTGTTTGGTTTCTCACTCGGCGGTGGGAGCAGCTTGGTGACCCTGGCCTTGTCACTTCACCTATCAGAGCTATAGTTTCCATGGTGATAATGACACCCATCTTGCATAGTGGCTGTGAGAATTAGAATGATCTCTGCAAAGAGTCTAGTGTGGGCAGATGCCACGATGGACACTCAGTGAATACAGCTATTATTGTTCATTTGTCTCTGTGGTTTTTAATAACTTGGACTCTTGGCTAGCCGTCTGAAGCATTTGGAGTCCCTTTTTGCTTTCAAATGTCCTTACCTATATTAGGGTCAGCCCTCTTTCTTTTCTTTATTTTTTTTTGGGGACAGAGTCTCACTGTGTCATCCAGGCTGGAGTGCAGTGGTGTGATCCTGGCTCACTGCAACCTCTGGGGTTCAAGCAATTCTCCTGCCTCAGCCTCCTGAGTAGTTGGGATTATAGGCGCCTGCCACCAGGCCTGGCTAATTTTTGTATTTTTAGTAGAGACTGCGTTTCACCATGTTGGCCAGGCTGATCTTGAACTTTTGACCTCAGGTGATCTACCCCACAGTCCTTGGATTACTGGCATGAGCCACCGCACCTGGCCAACCCTCTTTTTGAAAATAATGCTTTAGAAGTGATTTTTTTGATAATGAAAGAAAATTTAGAATGTGTCTTGATGTATATGTTAGTGGTGAAGCATACTAATAAAATTTGTATTCATGAATTCACCACCAAACTTAATCAAAAGAGCGTAGCAAAGCTGCAGGAAGGCCCCGTGCCCTCTCCAGCCCAACCCCAGCCTCAGCTCCAGAGGGAACCCCTGCACTGACTTCTGGGTTTATAAGTTCCTTGATTTTCTTTTTGGTGTTGTTACATAGATGTATATATGTAAGCCTTAGCTTAACTTTCACTTATTCTCTAACTTTTTCATAAAGGAACCAAACTATGTATATTCCTTTTTAAGAAGCTCTTTTTTTTTTTTTCAGACTCTGAATTACATTTCTGAAATTCATCCATGATGAGGTGGACTGTGGTTCATGCATTTTTCACTATTATATGGCATTACCACGATTTACTCACTTTCCTTTTGGTGTGTATGTGGATTGTCTTCAGGTTTTTCCATTGTAAATAATGCTTGGAACCTCTTGGCAGGTGCTTCCTGGTGCACAGTTGGGAGAGCTTCTTAGGCGAATACCTGGGAGTGGATCTGCTACGTCATGGGCATGTGCAGCAGCTCTACTGGATCTTAGCATATCGTTTGCAAATTTAAAGGCTATAAGGAGAAGCTCTGTCATCGGAACTGTTTAGACTAGGCACTGAGTGAAGGGCTGGCATCTCTGTATGGTTTCAAGCCATGAAATTGTTTCTGTGCCTTCTTTCCAGGCACAGAATGTCCTCATTCCATGACAGGCAGAGAAGGAGCCAACAGATATTTTAAAAGTAAAATCTAGTTTCAGTGATAGTTGGATGGAGAGTGGATCAATGAATAAGGGATTGATCCTTTGCTCTGTTTGCGGCTCTTCTGGGAAGGCATTAAGGGTCTGTCCTAACTACTGTCTGGGTGTGATATCTGAGTAAACTGAGCTGAATACAGTGTTCTTTCTCCCTCAAATTCTGGCCCATTTGATGGAGTTTTGCAAGAGAAGAGCCAGGAGGACAGGGCTGCGTCTGCCTGCTGGCTCAGCTTGCCCCCAACAGCTTGGCGGGGACAGAGAGGTTTGTCAGTGATGTTTCTCTTTAATGTGCTGCATAAGGGAAATGGGATGACTGATCAGGCACAAAAGCTGTGGGCGCACACACGCCAGACCTGCCCCTCACCCCTCCTCTGCACCTGCCACTCCAAGGCTCAGGCAGCACTCTTC
This sequence comes from Cheracebus regulus, assembly GCA_963574635.1. Lineage (NCBI taxonomy): Eukaryota > Metazoa > Chordata > Mammalia > Primates > Pitheciidae > Cheracebus > Cheracebus regulus. The sequence goes on from CAUYQU010048099.1 coordinate 13,731, forward strand.
CAGTATTTACTTTGAAATGTTAATTTCCAAACGCCATCCTTTCATCCCTTCCTCTGTGTTTGACAAGGCTAATGGGGCGAAGAGGGAAGATGGCAGAGTTAGAGCAAGCGATGCAGGGAGCGGCCAAGACCCACAGCTTTTCCCTGGGAAGGTTTCTTGCCGGGATGTTTCCAGAACCTTCTGCTCTCCTCTCCTCCCCGAGCATCTTGGAGGCAGTCCTTCTGCCCTACTTTCTTCCTTTAAGCACCTCTGGAGAGAGTAGCTGAGGCTGCAGATGGTCTCGGAGCCCTCACTGCTCATTACGGACAGAAGTGCCGGCATCATTATCACTAAAAACAAACCCACTGTATTTATTGTGACTTACTAAGTGTCAGGTACTGTGCTAAGCCTCTTGAAATATCTTTTCATCTATTTCTCACGGTAGCTCTGTGAGGTTGGCTTTTTTTTGGAGGGGGGTTGGGTAGAGATGAGGTCTCTTTATGTTGGCAGGGCTGGTCTTGAACTCCTGGCCTCAAGCAATTTCCCACCTTGGCTTCCCAAAGTGCTGGGATTATAGGTGTGAGCCATCATGCCTGGCTTTCTATTTTTATTTTTTTAGATTGTAATTTTTATTTCATGCTTACAGATGAGGAAACTGAGGCTCAGGAAGTAAAGGAACTTGTCCTTTTCATTGCACTCCGACCCCGGGCCTGTGAGTGATCTCAGGACCTCTGAGTCCCCAGTGTGGCTCTTAACCACCAGCCGATACTATGTTGGGCCTTTTGTGATGACCCCATTGGGTGGTTGCTGCACCGTTATCATGGCGGAGGTGGACGTTGGGGTGTGCTGGGGGCACTGCAGGGAGGGGTGACACAGAGCCTGGGCCCTTGGGAGCTCTGAATTTGGTGGCCAAAAAGGACAAGTTAAAAGCATGAAAGCTCACATTTACTGCATGAGCCAAGCACGTCCTGGGAACTATTTTATTCACTCCTCAGCACTGTTAATCTCCTTATTTCACAGAGGAGGAAACTGAGGCACAGGTGAAGTGACGGCTACAGTGACATAGGAAGTGGCAAAGCTGGGATGTAAATCCAGGCAGCAGGGAGAGCCCATCCTCCTGCCCACCTCCCTGTACACCTTCCAGAAGGTCCTCACAGGGGCACCCAGAGGGTGCTGATGCCACCCCAGGGGAGGGCACAACCAGTCCTAGAGAGGAGGAGGATGGTAGAGCTCACAGGACTTCCAAGGGAGGGAAGATGGAAAGGAAGGGCAGCCCAGGCAGTGAACACTGGGGCCGATGCCTCGGGGCAGGGAAGAGTTGGGCACGTGTGTGTGTCACCTAGGATTCTATTTACCCCCAGACTGGAGCCTTACCCCTTTCATCTCTCTTGTGACATGCTGCTGGCCCTGCCTGCAGGTTAGCAATCCCTCGGTGTATCTTCTCCTCCTTTGTGTGGGTGACATGGGCCTTGAGTGTGGTTGGTGGGCAGTGGGGTGGCAACTTCCAGTCCCCATCCTGGCTCCTACTTGACTCCTGAGGGCTGGCTCCATGGGTGGGCTCCCTGTCCTCCACCCCGCTCACAGCTCGAAGGGCAGCACGTGGGGGTGGGGCAGGGTCTTCGAACCTTGGCAGAGACTCTGCAAGGCAGGGCCTGAGCTTCCCCATCTGGACCTTGGGGGAAGCTGCTTGCGCATTTCCTTTTTCTTCAATATTCTTCAAATATTCCTCTATGGCATGAAGAGAGAGATCTTTGAGAACAGGAATTGGTCTGTTACCAAAAGGGTTCCAGTGTCAAGGGGAATCAGCAGAGCTTTGGGGGCTGGTGTGATGCAGTGAGGATGTGAGGTATCTGGGGAGAAGGGGAGACCGGGGAATAGAGGCGGCGTCCCTTGGCCAGCTGCCCTGCCTTACCTGGGGAGAGATCGGGGGTTTTATTTAACGAAGGAGGCTGAATGAGTCTTTACAAACTAAGCATAGAGTTAAAATAACGCTGCCACTTCACATTTTACAACACATTGCCGTTGACAAAGCATGTTGCCATGTGCCATTGCATGCAGCCTCAGCAGCACGGGAGCCAGCTCAGGTGAGCATGTCCCCAGGAGGTCCCCGCAGCTGCAGGGGTACTTCCCCAGGGAGAGTGCTTTGTCTTTTGTTTCCAACATCTTCCTGATGGGATACCTGTTGGGTACCTCTTCTGGCTTTGGGCCTGCGCCTTTGGCAAACATCCTGGAGGACCTTCAAGGCTCCCTCTTGCGTTAAAACTGACAGCTCAGAGTCACTGCTGTACAAAAAGTTGAGATTACTGCCAGCTCTGAATGGATTACCCAAGATTACCATGTATTTTCACATTTATCATCTGCTCTTCAGCTGGTTCCCCAGTCCTTGGAGGGTGTTAGGATGCACATCGCTGCAGATGTGGTTTTTCTCTCCCAAAGAGCATTATGCCCATCAGTCCCTTGAGCTGACGTTTCCAGGGCAGGCCTACTCTAGGGTTCAGTTATCAAAATATGAACTCTGCCAGCACAGCCCTCTCTGCACCTCTGGCCTGCCTGCTCAGGGAGGCATGTACAGCATGAAGATCATAGCCTTCGGGCGGATCCCTGGTCTCTAGATTCTGTCTCCACTATGTGTGAATGACCTAACTGGGCAAGTTTAAAAACACACACACACACACACTTTAATCTGTTTCCTTATTTACAGATAGAGATTTCCCCCAAATAAGCCTACCTCCCAAGGGTTATTGCAAGGACTAAATGCAATAACATTTGTACTGCACCCGGCTATAAACACTCAGTACCCTTTAGCTTCCTTCCTTTGCAGTCTGGCAGACCTGAGTCAGATGAGGCCTGATCAGGGGTTCAAATGATGCTACCAGGGCCCAGATTCATTCATTCCCTCCTCCCTCCTCCCTCCTGCCCCTCCCCCCTCCCCCTCCCTCCCCGCTCCCCCTCTTCCATATAGTCCGATTTCTGATTCTCCCCTTCTTCATTCATGTCCCAAGATGGTCACAGCAGCTCCAGCTCTGACCTTGCCTTAGCTCCAAGTACCCCAGAAATGATGTTAACCTCTGCCTCAAAATTCTCACACATCACACTGGCTTTGATGGGATTCTGTTCTCATCTGGCCAGGGAAATGGTGGGCCAGCTGACCACAGGACCACAGTTGGGGAGGGGCTGATCTCCAGACAAAAGTTGGGGTTATCACTGAGAAGTAGGGTAAGCAGAAGCTGCAGACAAAAACCAGTGGATGCCCGCTATGGGTACCATCTACGGGACCGTCTCACCTGGAGGTTCTGTCCCATATCCTGACCTCCTGCATGCCTTTCCCTGGCATCCACCTGATGGTGCCCTTAGCGAGGCTTCCGCACCAGATTCTGGGTGTGGTTGTCTCTCTGGCTGGTCAATTTCTCTGTTTTTTTCTTGGCCCTGGGCCGAGGCTAGCCTGGAGAAATGGCTTGAAATGCCTCCAGAGGGGCCACGGCTAACAACAGTTCATGTGTCCTGGCCCCATTTTCATCTCAAGCTTCTTAATTAAGACCCTCCGGAGATGTCCTGTGGTCCTGTGATTCATCCACATCTGGTTAGACAGTCATCTAGAAGATTCTGACCCCGGTTTGATCTGCCATCTCTTCTGCCCGCTTCAGAAACTCGTGTGGGAGTTCAGCAGTCTTCAGTATGTTTTCTGTAAAGACGGATGGTGATTTATGTTCCCTGCTCTCATTACACCACGGTCACCGGAGGCCCCTGCAATGTAGCCAGAGCGCTCTCTGCCACTGACTTGGCAAGGAGGGCTTTGGGTTCCCTTTTATCTAGTTCTGGCTGCTCCTGGGGCCTCATTTATGTATGCAAGGTGCCCTTTCTGCAAACGAAAGAGCTTGAGTGTGGTCAGGCAGCCCCGCTCAGCCTTTTTGTGCATGTTTGAATTTCCTCATCTTCTTTATCATGGCCTGTTTTTATCTTGTGAAATAACTTACCTGCATCTGTGGTCGGAGATGGTGGTGAATGGAACTAAGTGGTTGTTAGATATATTTTTCCTGCTGACTTTTTTATGTTAAGGAAAGGGCATGCTCTCCTTTTTTCTGTTTATAATTATGCTAGTCCCTAGGACACTGGAAGAAGCCAGCTCTGGCCTCTCAGTATCTTGGCTGAGTATTGGCCGGGTGTCTGTCATGTGGAGGGGGCCAAATAGGAGTTGTGCATTTATTGCTGTTATTTAGCTGGTTTTTTTTTTTTGTAAAAAGTGATTTATTTAAAGAGAGAAACAGGAGAAGGAGAGAGAAAGAAACAGCTAACTCACACTGAGTGAGAGAATCCAGAAAGATGGAATCCAGGAGAGGAAAGCAGCTTCCACTCTGAGTGGAAGGGAATAGAGAGAGAGATGGAGTTTAGGAGGGGAAGACAGGCTTCCACGAAGGGAGCGTTCATGGAAGGGGGTTTTCTTTATTTCTAACCCTTAATGGAGACCTCAACTAAAGGCTTCACTGATGATTGAG
>CAUYQU010048100.1:0-80721 GCA_963574635.1 Cheracebus regulus
AGCATAGGTTGTTGTTTGCTTAAATCTTGTCATTGAATTCCAGCTTGGGCAACAGTGTGATAGTTTCTTTAAAAAAAAAAAAAAAAAAAGCTGATGATTTAGAATAGTGGAAGAAAAACTAAAAAAAAAGAAAAAAGAAAACTCGATATATGAAAAAGTATATTATAGAGGTAGATTATGGGAAATTACACCAAGGTAAGAGGTAGGATTTGAACCCTGACACTCTTGCTCCAGAGTCTTAACCACTGTTCCCTCCTGTTCTCTGCTCTCTTTGCTGGATCTGCTGCCTGGCTCCGCTGCGGCCTGCCCAGGGATGCGCCCTTCTGGTAAAGTTATTCAATGGTTGCCCCCTCCGGATCCACAGCACAGCCGCCTGGACACACCCCTCCACTAAGGGTGGGCATTCGGGAGGGTCAAGGGGATCCTGCAGGGAATGGGGGAGCAAAAGCAGGGATGGGGAGGAGCCCAAAGAAGGCACAAAGGCAGGGAGGGGGAGGAGCTTAATGGGGACGGGGCATGGCCGGGCTGAAACAGGGGCGGAGCTTGTTACACAGGATTTGGTGATCAAAGATGCGTAGAGGGCAGCCAGGTGCAGTGGCTCAAGCCTGTAGTCCCAGCACTTTGGGAGGCTGAGGGAGTGGATCACTTGAGGTCAGGAGTTCAAGACCAGCTTGACTAATATGGTGAAACCCTGTCTCTACTAAAAATAAAAAAGATAGTTAGGCCAGGCGTGGTAGCTTATGCCTGTAATCCCAGCACTTTGGGAGGCCAAGGCGGGTGGATCACCCGAGGTCAGGAGTTCGAGACCAGCCTGACCAACACGGAGAAACCCTGTCTCTACTAAAAACACAAAATTAGCTGGACATGGTGGTGCTTGCCTGTAATCCCGGCTACTTGGGAGGCTGAGGCAGGAGAATCACTTGAACCCGAGAGGCGGAGGTTTCGGTGAGCTGAGATCATACCATTGCACTCCAGTCTGGGCAACTAGAGCGAAACTCCATCTCAAAAAAATAAATAAGAATTCAAAAGAAAGAACCACCAAAACATGGGTAGTCAAAGGGAGGAAAAATGAGACTGGCTTGAGGGACTGTCCGCTCTGGGTTTGTTTGGGGAAACAGAGGCTGGGAGTATTGGTTTGGAGAAAGAGTAGAGGGTCAGAACTGGTGCCAGAGTGCCAGTGTTTAAGGTCAGACAGGTGGGGATCTGGGAGGCCCCAGGATGATGTTGGTCCCAGCGTCCTTGTCTGTGCCTACAGACCAACACCTGCTCCTGGGGGCAGAGGAAGGCATCTTCATCCTGAATCGGAATGACCAGGAGGCCACGCTGGAGATGGTGAGGAACCATACCGGGCTAGGGCCAGGGCAGGGGCTGGAGTCGGGGGTTGCTGGGGTGTCACCAGAGCCATGTCTCCCACTTCCCTGCAGCTCTTTCCTAGCCGGACTACGTGGGTGTACTCCATCAACAACGTTCTTATGTCTCTCTCAGGTCTGGCTGTGGGCAGTGGGTGGGATGGGGTCAGAGGTTAAGGGGTCAAGGGTTTGGGGGCTGGGAAGTAGATGGGCACAGCTGAAAAAAAAACTTAGACTCCCTAGTCACAAAGTCCTAGGTTAAAATCCCAGTCACTTTTTCACTGTGCTCCCCGAGCCTGTTTCTCCATCTGTAAAATGAGGTTCACAATAGTCCTCACCTCTCAAGTCAGTTTTGAGGTAGTGTGTACAATAAATTAGTCTTTTTTTTTTTTTGAGACAGTCTTGCTCTGTTGCCCAGGCTGTATGGAGTGCAGTGGCACGATCTCGGCTCACTGCAACCTCTGCCTCCTGAGTTCAAGTGATTCTCATGCCTCAGCCTCTCCAGTAGCTGGAATTACAGGTGTGCACCACCACACTCAGCTACGTTTTGTATTTTACTCCTGGCCTCAGGTGATCTGCCTGTGTTGGCCTCCCAAAGTGTTGGGATTACAGGTGTGAATCACTGCACCTGGCCTTAAATTAGTCTTTTTTTTTTTTTTTTTTGCGACCAACGAGTCTCACTCTGTTGCCCAGGCTGGAGTGCACTGGCGTGGTCTTGGCTCACTGCACCCTCTACTTCCCAGGTTCAGGTGATTTTTGTGCCTTAGCCTCCCAAGTAGATGGGACTACAGGTGTGAGCCATCACACCTAGCTTTCTGTTTTTTTTTTTTGAGATAAGAGTCTCACTCTGTTGCCCAGGCTGGAGTATAATGGTGCAATCTCAGCTGACTGCAACTTCTGCCTACTGGATTCAAGTAATTCTCCTGCCTCAGCCTCCTGAGTACCTGAGATTATAGGTGGCGGACACTGCACCTGGCTAATTTTTGTATTTTTTAGTAGAGATGGGGTATCACTATGTTAGACTGGTCTCAAACTCCTGACCTCAGGTAATCCACCTGACTCGGCTTCCCAAAGTGCTGGGATTACAGGCGTGAACCACCGCACCAGCCTTAAAACTTTATAATCTGTGTAACTTCATCTGACTGGTTATATGTCCACAGTTTCTGGTGTTGCTACAAACACAAGGGTAGAGATCATATTCACCAGAGCCGAGTACAGCAGGCCTGGCCTGCAATGGGCCTTTAATCTATGTGGAGTGAGAAATGAATGAATGATTGAAAAATACTTGAGACTTGCAGGCTTGGGATTTTCAGACAAAGGGATGGGACCCAGGGAAGGGATGGAGGAAAGGAAGTGGTATATGGGATCCTATAACTGCCTGCTTCCCCCCACATACACACACACTGCAGGAAAGACCCCCCACCTGTATTCTCATAGCATCCTGGGCCTGCTAGAACGGAAAGAGACCAGAGCAGGAAACCCGATCGTTCACATTAGCCCCCACCGGCTACTGGCAAGGTACCAGCTCCCAATGAATGGCACCACAGAGCCTTATAATTCCTTCACTCCCACCCCTGCCTCCTGCCGTCCTACCCCGCTACACACCCACCTATTCTACAGGAAGAACATGGTTTCCACCAAGATCCAGGACACCAAAGGCTGCCGGGCTTGCTGTGTGGGTGAGAGAGCTTCACGGTGTGCAGACTGGGCGGGGCTGGGCCAGAGGCATGGGCTGCATCCACCCGAGAAGGTTACAGAGTTTAGGCAACATGTCCAGAGCCCAGAAGATGGTGGTAGTGTGGGCCTTGTGGGAGGATGGCGAGGAGGGGAGAAGGCATTGATCCTGACCCATCCTTGCACACGCCACAGCGGAGGGTTCGAGCTCTGGGGGCCCGTTCCTGTGCGGGGCATTGGAGACGTCCGTTGTCCTGCTTCAGTGGTACCAGCCCATGAACAAATTCCTGCTCGTCCGGGTAAGGGGGCTTCGGAAGGTGTTGGGAACTCTGAAGAGTGGGTGGAAAGGGCCTTGCACCCTTTGCGCTTCTCTCGAGAGCTCCATGAAGGCCCACCTCCGTCGAGGCCCCGCCCACCTGCGGTCTGAGCTGGAGCCTCGCCCTTCTGTGGCCAGCCTGATCTTTAAGCTCCGCCCCTCACACCTGGGCCTAATTATTCCTCAGGCTCGATGCTGCCCCTCTCTGGGTCTCCTAGGAGAGCCCATTTAGGGCCTGTCCCTTTGAGTCTCTAAGCAGGTTTTGCTATCTTTGGGGCCCTGCCCGTCTGTTGCCAAGGTGGTACGCCCCAACATGGAAGCCACACCCACTCGGAGGCCACTCCTCCACTTCCACGGACGCACCAGGCCTCACTCCCAGCGACATTTTTTTTTTTTTTTGAGACAGAGTTTGCGCTCTTATTGCCTGGGCTGGAGTGCAATGGCACCATCTCCGCTCACCGCAACCTCCATCTCCCGGGTTCAAGCGATTCTCCATCCTCAGCTTCCTGAGTCGCTGGGGTTACAAGCGCGTGGCACCACACGCCTGTATTTTTAGTAGAGACAGGGTTTCTCTATGTTGGTCAGGCTCGTCTTGATTTCCCGACCTCAGGTGATCCGCCCGCCTCTGCCTCCCAAAATGCTGGGATTACCGGCCTCTTTTTTTGAGAGGGAGTCTTGCATTGTCGCCTCCCAGGCTGGAGTGCAGTGGCTTGATCTTGTCTCACTGCAATCTCCGTCTCCTGGATTCAAGTGATTCCCTGTTTCAGCCTCTATAGTGGGATTACAGGCATGTGCCACCACACCCAGCTAATTTTTTGGCATTTTTAGTAGAGACGAGGTTTCGCCCTGTTGGCCAGGCTGGTCTGTAACTCCTGACCTCAGGAGATCCGCCCTCCTTGGCCTCCCAAAGTGCTGGGATTACAGGCGTGAGCCATCGAGCCTGGCACCCCAATGACATTTCTAGATCGCATCCTCCAAGACTTAGGGCCCTGGTTCGGATGTCCCTGGCCGGCTCCAAGCTACTCCCCCTGAGGCCCCGTCCTGAGCCACCCCCCAGCCCGCCCCTCCCTGTGCGGCCCGCAGCAGGTGCTGTTCCCACTGCCTACGCCTCTGTCCGTGTTCGCGCTGCTGACCGGGCCAGGTTCTGAGCTGCCCTCTGTGTGCATCGGCGTGAGCCCCGGGCGGTCGGGGAAGTCGGTGCTCTTCCACACCGTGCGCTTTGGCGCGCTCTCCTGCTGGCTGGGCGAGATGAGCACCAGTGAGTGGGGCGAAGTCTCGCTGAGGGCGAGGCTGCTGGGGGCGGGGCTTACAGGTCCGGAGGGGCGGGGCTGGAGGCGGGGCTTCACTTAGCCTGAGACACTACCGAACTGAGAAAGGGCTGGAAGGGCGGGGAAGGGAGAATGGCAGGTTTTAGTTAATTGGGGAGATTGATGATGGGGTGGGATCGGGATGGTAGGCAGGGTTTAGCCTACTTGCTTGGGAATTGAGGCAGTGGCTAAAGCAGAGGTACTGGCCTTCTGGGGGTTGTGGGGAAAGGGGAACGGGGTGGGGTCAGTCCTTAACCCACATCCCCAAACAGAGCACAAGGGACCAGTGCAGGTGACCCAGGTAGAGGAGGATATGGTGGTGGTGTTGATGGACGGTAAGAACCCTCCTCCCTCCCCTTCCTCCCCAGCCCTCCAGCTGAGTCTCTAGATCTCTGCCTCCGAACTTGTACTTCTCATAACCCCCTGAGCCCCTCTAGGCCTTGCCCCTGTCCCACATAGCTTTCACACTGAATTTATGGATTGGTCCTTTAGTGACCCTCTAAGCCTTACTCACAGTTCTTAAAACCCTCTCTCTACCCCTTTCCAGGCTCTCTGAAGCTGGTGACCCCAGACGGGGCCCCAGTCCGGGGACTTCGCACACCTGAGATCCCCATGACAGAAGCGGTGGAGGCCGTGGGTCTGTGCAGGGACGGGACAGCCCAGGATCAGGGGTGGGTGCTCAAGTGACCCCCAAGGATAACGGGCATTGCTTTCTCCTCAGCTATGGTTGGAGGTCAGCTTCAGGCCTTCTGGAAGCATGGAGTGCAGGTGTGGGCTCTAGGCTCGGATCAGGTAAGCCCCTCCATCCAAGCCCCACATCCTGTCACCCAGCCTCCATCATCACAGTCATCAAATGGGCTCCGAGAACTCCTGAATTAGAGTGTGAAGTCCTGGGGGGGGGAGCATCTTCCAATTTCAGTTCAGACAGATCCTTCTTTGCCCCAGGATTTTTTTAAAAAAAAATATGTATATATAAATATATTAAATATATGTATATATTAATATATTAAATATATATGTGTATATATTTTATTTTATTTTTTATTTGTTTATTTTTTTTTTGAGACAGAGTCTTGCTCTATCTCCAGGCTGGAGTGCAGTGGCGCGACGCCGGCTCACTGCAGCTTCCATTTTCCTGTTTCAAGCAATTCTCCTGCCTCAGCCTCCCGAGTAGCTGGGACTACAGGCACACACCACCACGCCCTGCTGATTTTTTGTATTTTTAGTAGAGACGGGGTTTCACCATGTTGGCCACGATGGTCTTGATCTCTTGACCTCGTGATCCACCCGCCTCGGCCTCCTAAAGTGCTGGGATTACAGGCATGAGCCACCGCGCCTGGCAGATGTATATATATATATATATATATATATATTTTTTTTTTTTTTTATAGAGACAGGGTTTCACCATGTTGGCCAGGCTGGTCTCAAACTCCTGACCTCAGTTGAGCCGCCCGTCTCAGCCTCCCAAAGTGCTGGAATTACAGGCATGAGCCATCACGCCCGGCCGGCATATGTATATTTTTGAGACAGAGTCTCACTCTGTCGCCCAGGCTGTAGTGCAGTGGCATGATCTCGGCTCACTGCAACCTCTGCATCTCACTGCAACTTCTGCCTCCTGGGTCCAAGTGATTCTCATGCCTCAGCCTCCCAAGTAGCTGGGATTATAGGTATCCACCACCACAACTGACTAATTTTAGTATTTTTAGTAGAGATGGGTTTCACCATATTGGCCAGGCTGGTCTCGAACTCCTGACCTTGTGATCTGTTCGCCTCAACCTCCCAAAGTGCTGGGATTACAGGCATGAGCCACCGCACCTGGCTCCTTGCTCTCTTTAAGGGAGCCATGTTTGTGGGCACAGTGGAGATGTCTTCCAGGCACTGAGACGCACACTTTTTCTCCCTAGCTGCTACAGGAGCTGAGAGACCCTACCCTCACTTTTCGTTTGCTTGGCTCACCCAGGTATGTTGTGGGGTGGCAGGGAGCAGAAGGACCTGGGAGGGGCTTCTGATGTGAAGAGAGCATTCTGAGGTGTCCCCAGCAAGGTATCTCTAGCCTGGACAGGGTGTCAACTGGTCACCCTGCCTCATTCCTGCCCCCTGGAGTCTATTCCCTGCACTGCAGCCAAGGGAGCATTTTCTTTGTTTTGTTTCTCACTGTTGCTCCCAAGCTGGAGCTCAGTGGCGTGAACACGGCTCACTCAGTATCTGGAACTACAGGCATGTGCCACATGCCCAGCAGTTTGTTTGTTTAATTATTTGAGATGGAGTTTTGCTCCTGTTGCCCAGGCTACAAAAATTCGCTGCTGCTCCCAATGTAAATGCAGACATTTACAGCTAGCCCTCTAGGCATAAAAAAAAAATTTCAAAAATTAGCTGGGTGTGGTGGCACGTGCCTATAATCCCAGCTAGTTGAGAGGTTGAGGCATGAGAATCACTTGAATCTGGGAGGTGATGGTTGCAGTAAGCCAACATCACTCCACTGCACTCCAGCCTGGGTGACAGAGCGAGACTCTGTCTCGAAAAAAAAAATTTCACCAGTTGTCCTAGTGATGCTTGTGATAAAATACATATATATTTCTGGTCCAGTATCATAGGTTGCATTTAGGAGTCATGTTTCTTTATTATTTAGCCTGAGTCCAGGAGTTCCAGACCAGGCTAACATGGTGAAACCCTGTCTCTACAAAAAATATAAAAATAAGTCAGGCATAGTGGTATGTGCCTGTAGTCCCAGTACCTGGTAGGTTGAGGTGGGAGGATTGATTGAGCCCAGGAGGTCGGGGCTGCAGTGAGCCATGATTGTACCACTGCACTCCAGCCTGGGTGACAGAGAGAGACCCTGTCTTAAAAATAATAATAATAAAGAAAAACAAAGGGAAAAAAACCCAACTTTACAGTGGAGAGAACTGGCTGATTCTACCTCAACCAAATGATCAAAGTTAATGTCACCAGTAACAAGACAAACTAATGTCATGTGTGCTTCCTGAAATGATGCACTGAGAACGACATCTTTCTGCGGTATCCCTGCCCTAAATGCAGAACCTGGAAACCTCAAACAACCAGTCAGGGAACATTCTAGAAAACAACTTTCCTTTACTCTTGAAACAAGCTCATGAAAGACAAAATAAGTCTGAATAATTGTTCCAGGCTAAATAATAAAGAAACATGACTCTGAGGAGGGCGGATCACAAGGTCAGGAGGTGGTGACCATCCTGGCTAACACAGTGAAACTTCATCTCTACTAAAAATACAAAAAATTAGCTGGGCATGGTGGCATGTACCTGTAATCCCAGCTACTCAGGAGGCTGAGGCAGGAGAATTGCTTGAACCTGGGAGGTGGAGGTTGCAGTGATGGAGATTGCGCCACTGCACTCCAGCCTGGATGACAGAAGGAGACTCCGTCTTAAAAAAAAAATCATTCCGTGGCCTCAAGATAAATACTCAATCCTGGGCCGGGCGCGGTGGCTCACGCGTGTAATCCCAGCACTCTGGGAGGCCAAAGCGGGCGGATCACCTGAGGTTGGGAGTTCAAGACCAGCCTGACCAACATGGTGAAACCCTGTATTTAAAAAAAAAAAAAAAGACACTCAATCCTGGCCACAGCGCACAAGGCATGACATCTCCAGCCATGTCCCAGCCTTCCTCCCACCTCAGATCCTTTGCACAGGCTGTTCTGCCCTTTCACCAAGTTCCCTCCTAACCCTCCTTCAGGCTGCACCATGCATTCTCTGGGGCAGTCTGGGCTGATCTCCTGGGTTAGGTTTCCTTGCCACACATGCCGTGCTTTTTTGCCCTCATGTAATTCACTGATTCATGTTGACCTCCTTCTCTGGAATGTGAGCTTCCCAAGGCCCGGACCACATTTGCGCATTCACTGCTATAGTTCAGCATGGGGCTGGGAACGTCTCTATGAACTACTTTGTGAATGAATGAATCAATGAACATATGAATGAATAAATGAACTGACTTCTCCCTTCCTTCCACAGGCCTGTAGTGGTGGAGACACGCCCAGTGGATGATCCTACTGCTCCCAGCAACCTCTACATCCAGGAATGAGTCCCTAGGGGGGTGTTAGGAGCTAGTCCTTGCACCCCCCTCCCCCATAGGCACACTGGTGGTCATGGCATGTCCTCACCTCCCAATAAACATGACTTTAGCCTCCCCTGTCATCTTGTTTTTCTTGGGGGAAATCATTTCTGGATGCCCACTCCTCCAAAATTTCAACAACCCAACACAGTGATACTGGGGGCATAACACAGATTTATTTTCTAGTACTAGGTCACCTCTCCCCCAGCTGCCTTAGAGGGAGAGGCCTGGGGACTAAGGGGCTTGCTGTGAGAATAAGGCACTTGGGGTGGGGGTGGAGGGCCAGCTAGGGGCTGTCTCAGCTAAGCTGGTCCTCGTACTGCTTTCGGAAACAATCACCAGCCGGGAAGAAATCCCAACATCTCTCTTGGTACATCTTCCAGACATAAGACTCCTAGGATTGGGGGATAGAGAGACTCCATTGGTCACATTTTCAAACCCTTGAGATCTTGAGAAAATATAAATATTTTGAGACAGGGTGTTGCTCTGTTGCCCAAGCTGGAGTTCAGTGGGACAATCACAGCTCACTGCAGCCTCCTGGGCTCCAGTGATCCTCCGCCCCCGTCTCCAGAGTAGCTGGGACTACAGGTGCACACCACCACCCCTGGGTAATTTTTTAATAGAGACAGGGTCTCGCCTTGTTGCCTAGGCTGTCTTGGACTTCTGGTCTCAAGCAGTTTTCCCACTGTGGCCTCCCAAAGTGCTAGGATTACAGGCATGAGCCAGGACACCTCTCCTGAACCCACTTTTTTGAGACAGAGTATCGCTCTGTCGCCGAGGCTGGAGTGCAGTGGTGTGATCTTGGCTCACTGCAGCCTGGGCTCACTGCAACTTCTGCCTCCCAGGTTCAAGCGATTCTCCCACCTCAGCTTCCTGAGTAGCTGGGATTACAGGCATGCGCCACCACGCCCTGCTAATTTTTGTATTTTTAGTAGAGACTGAATTTCACCATGTTGGCCTGACCCCAAGTGATCCACCTGCCTTGGCCTTCCAAAGTGCTGGGATTACAGGCATGAGCCACCGTGCCCAGCCCCAGCCCTAACCCTTGATATTGATAGGAGCTTTTTACTGCCACCTGCTGACTGGCCTTATGTTAAAGGGCTCCATGTCCTGTCCATTGTCCTCCCATTAACACCCTCTTACCTGACCTGTGTGTTCTGTCTCGTCCTTGTTTATCAAATACATCAGGAAAAACCTGAGGGTGAGAGGACCACAGGAGACAAGTCAGAATCACGGTTATCTTATTTTTTATTTATAGTAGAGAGGATACCTTGCTATGTTGCATAAGCTGGTCTCAAACTCCTGGCCTCAAGTAATCCTCCTGCCTTGGCCTCCCAAAGTGCTGGGATTACAAATGTCAACCATTGTGGACGGGGGCAACCTTACCTTCTGATTGGCTGGCAGGGAATCGCCCAGATGGACACTACACCCCCTTTTCCTAACTGGCCCAAGCTAAGTACCCCGCCCTTGGCTATCAGCAGCCACGCCCCCACCCTCCTGATTGGCCAGTGTGTCCGTGCTCACATGTAATTGGCCAGGTTGTGCTCCTCCAGCGTGTGAGTCTCAAAGCCATGCGGTGTCGTATCAAAGTAGTCGCTGCCGATTCCGCAGATGAAGCACTTGGTCTGTGAGTGGCAAGAGACATCAGAGTGGAGGCCCACTTGATCCCCAGAATCCAGTGATCCCTCTGGGTCACCCCCAGACGTGACCCACCTCCATATCCTCCTTCACTTGCTCTTGTTGGTCTCGGAGCTCACCAAAAGCGTCGATGATCAGACCTGAGGAGGCAGGAAGCAAGTCAGTGCCTGACCTCTGACCCGGTTTGGATTCCTCCTTTGCCAGCTACCTACCTCCCGGCCTTGCCTTCCATCCTCCATCTCCCTAATCTCACCCCTAATTTCGATTCCTAAGAAGATTCATATTAAGCCTTTACTGGCAGGGCACAATGGCTCACGCCTGTAATCCCAGTACTTCGGGAGGCTGAGGCGGGTGGATCATCTGAGGTCAGGAGTTCAAGAGCAGCCTGGCCAACATGGTGAAACCCTGTCTCTACTAAAAGAAAAAAAAAAAAAGCTGGGTGTGTGGCACAAGCCTGCAGTCCCAGCTACTCGAAAGGCTGAGGCAGGAGAATCACTTGAACCTGAGAGGTGGAGGTTGCAGTGAGCCAAGACGGCACCACTGAACTCCAGCCTGGGTGACAGAGGAAGACTCCCTCTACAAACAAAAGCCAAAAAACAAAACAAAACAAACAAAAAATATATATGTCTCTGTCTCAGGGCTTTATTGAGCACTGATATGAGCCAGACACTGAGCACCTATGAATTGACTTAATCCTGATCACAACCTATGAGGTTAGTACCACTGACATCCGCACTTTGCAGATGGAGAAACTGAGGCCTGGAGAGGCGGCTTGCCCAGGGTCTCACAGTAGCCAGAGGTAGGGATGGGGTATAAATCCAGGCCGGCTGGATCCTAGGCAGCACCCTCAGCCATGGAGCTAGCCTGCCTCCGGGCCCTGAGCCCCCACCCCAGTACTGACCCTGGATGATGGCCAACAGGATGACGATGACGAAGAAGAAGAAGGTGATGTCGAAGACCACCCGGTAGAGCTCGTATTCATCACCCGCAGGGTCCTCGATCTCGTCCCCAATGCCTCCACCAGCCCGGACACCCACGTACATGTGAAACAGGTAACACTGACGGAGGGAGCACACTGGTCACTCATTCATTCAACATTCACTGAGTACCAGCCAGAGCCCCCGGCTAGGCAGGGCTGAAGACACGGCAACGACTGAGACAGCCCTGGGCTCTGCCCTCGAAGGGCTCACACACACGGCATCAGACAGCTACCGACAGCCAGAAATGGTCAGGGCTGTGACAGGGAGGGCACGGGCAGGGGTGTGAGGGCCGGGTTGGGTGGGAGGCACAGGCAGAGGGGCGGGGGCTGGGATGGGCACAGGCAGAGGGATAAGGGCTGGGATGGGGGCACAGGCAGAGGGATAAGGACTGGGATGGGGGTACAGGCAGAGGGGTGGGGGCTGGGATGGGGGCACAGGCAGAGGGGTGGGGGCTGGGATGGGGGCACAGGCAGAGGGGTGGGGGCTGGGATAGGGGCACAGGCAGAGGGGTGGGGGCTGGGATGGGGGCACAGGCAGAGGGGTGGGGCTGAGATGGGGGCACAAGCAGAGGGGTGGGGCTGGGATGGGGGCACAGTGTGACCAGGGGTAAGCTGGGAAAGCACTGGAAGCTTTAACCGCCCACTGGAGGCATCTGATCCAGCCTCAGTGATCAGGCCAGGCTTCCTGGAAGAGGAGACAGGTGTGAGCTGAAACCTAAAGGAGGTATTAGGTGGATGGGTGATGGGAGCAAGTGTTCCTGACAGAGAAAGCCACAGGCGACATCACCACCAGTGAGGAAAGAATGCATCTTGCTGCTGTGAGGAACTGAAAATGGTTGTTGAGTCTGGAAAACAGAGCTCCTGTGCAGGAGAGCAGGGAGAGACATGAGGCAGGGCCTGGGCACAGGGCTCTGTTGGCCCTGGTCTAGCCCATGGCTGGGGGCTTCCTGGAGGAGGTGTCATTTAAGTGGAAAGGTGAGATACCAAGTGAACGGGGTGTGTGTGTCTGCTGGGCCTGGGGTGGGGAACAGAGAGAACATCAGGTGCAAAGGGCTTGATCAGGAGGAAACACGCAGTCCTGGGGGAACTGAAAGAGGACCAGGCAGCCAGAAAGCAAAAAGCAAGAGGGTCTGCGGTTAGACTCAGGCAGGGCCAGCTCTTCCCAGGCCTGGTCAACCGTGGTGGGTGATTCGACTTTATCCACAGTGGGATGGGGGGCCACAAGAAGGGGCTGAGTTGGGTGAGGGGAGGGAGCACGGCCTACCTGGCATTTGGGAACAACTTTACAACACTTGTTTCTTGTTTTTTTTTTTTTTTTTTTTTTTTTTGAGACGGAGTCTCGCTCTGTTGTCCAGCTGGAGTGCAGTGGCGCAATCTCAGCTCATTCCAACTCCCGCCTCCCAGCTTCAAGTGATTCTCCTGCCTCGGCCTCCCAAGTAGCTGGGACTGCAGGTGTGCGCCCTCACACCCAGCTAATTTTTGTATTTTTAGTAGAGATGGTGTTTCACCATGTTGGCCAGGATGGTCTCAATCTCTTGACCTCATGATCCACCCACTTCGGCCTCCCAAAGTGCTGGGATTACAGTCATGAGCCACCGTGCCTGGCCGGAAATGATTCTTTTAATGTGGCCTATGTCTCTAGCAGATTCACATGAATTTGGGTTATGATTACCATTATTAGAATAGAAGAGAAAATATAGATCTGCATTGAACACTAGGTATACCTTGGGTGAAACTTTTTTAAAAATTTCAATAACAAAAAAATAAAAAATAAAAAATAAATTTGAGGCAGGGATCCAAGTCATGGCACCAAAAAAAAAGAAAAAGAAAAAAACATTGAGACACGGTCTCACTCTGTCACCCCGGCTGGAGTGCAGTGGTACAATCACAGCTCACTGTAACCTCTGAACTCCTGGGTTCAAGCGATCCTCTTGCCTCAGGCTGCCAAAGTGTTGGGATTACAGGCGTGAGTCACTGTGCCCAGCCTGGGTGAAACTTTTAATTATGGGCAATGATGATAGAAGCTAACATCTATGTAATCCTTAGAATGTGCCAGGCACTAGTCTAAGTCTTTTAAGTCTTTGATAGCCAGAGAGCACCTATGAATCCTAAAAGCACCTATTCACACTCATTTCCTAAGTGAGGCCCCCAGGGCATAGAGAGAAGGTTGAGTAGCCTGACCAAAAATCACAGGGCGCATAAGTGGCCAGGGCACTCTCCCTGAGTACCTTGCCAGTAATAATAGTTTGAAAAGCTCAAATAAGGCTGGGTGTGATGGCTCATGCCTGTAATCCCAGCACCTTGGAAGGCCGAGGTGGGTGGATCATTTGAGGTCAGGAGTGCGAGACCAGCCTGGCCAACATGGTGAGACACCCCCATCTCTACTAAAAATACAAAAATCAGCTGGGGGTGGTAATGTGTACCTGTAATCCCAGCTACTCAGGAGGCCGAGGCAGGACAGTCACTTGAACCTGAGAGACAGAGGTTGCAGGGAGCTGAGATCGCACCCACAGTCATCACCAGCTGCGGGCAGGACGGGACCCAGTCAGCTCCACCCTGGGCTTGTCCTCCCCCTGCCCCTGCACTCGAGCCTGTGTAACAGAATGAGACTCCATCTCAGAAAAACAAAAACAAAAACAAAAACAAAACTCAGCTAAAGTAATATTGAAACAATGGCCAGCAGGCGTGGAGCACTTCTATGCCTGGCACTGTTCAAAGTGCCTGACATGCATCAGCTCACCAAACTGTAGGTACGATTTTCATTTTTTACAGACAGGGTCTCTGTCTACCAGGCTGGAGTGTAGTGGCCCGTTCATAGCTCAGTGCAGCCTCAAACAGTCGGGTCCAAGAGATCCTCCTGCCTTAGCCTCCAGGCGCACAACACAACACCCAGCTAACGTTTAAATTTTTTCATAGAGACAGGGTTTTTTGCCTTGTTGCCCAGGCTGGTCTCCGACTCCTGGACTCAACTGATCCTCCTGCCTTGGCCTCCCAAGGCGCTGGGATTGGAGGCTGGAGGCACCACGCCCAGCCCGGAGGTATCATGATTAACTCCTTCATCAAATGCGAGAAGGGGGCTGGGCGCGGTGGCTCACACCTGTAATCCCAACACTTTGGGAGGCCGAGGTGGGAGGATCATAAGGTCAGGAGTTTGAGACCAGCCTGGCCAATATGGTGAAACCCCGTCTCTACTAAAAATACAAAAATTAGCCGGGTATGGTGGTGGGTGCCTGTAGTCCAAGCTACTCGGGAGGCTGGGGCAGGAGAACTGCTTGAACCCAGGAGGCGGAGGTTGCAGCGAGACGAGATCCCGCCACTGCACTCCAGCCTGGACAACAGAGAGAGACTCTGTCTCAAAAAAAAAAAAAAAAAAAAAGATGTGAGAAGGCAGTGTCCCAGAGCGCTGCGGGAGGGCTCACCGTCATCATGTCATCACACTTCATGTCCGGCTCATCTTCATCCTCGCTCTTGTTGTAGAACTTGCGGAAGAAGTTGAAGGCCACCACGGTGTACAGGTAGACGACCACCGCCAGGAGGCCCACGGTCATCACCAGCTGGGGGCAGGGGGGCCACGTCAGCCCCCCTAGGCTTGCCCTCTCCCTGTCCCACTGATTCTGGGTCCTGGCCCCTGTTTCAGCCCCTGTGGTTCCACCTCTCTGCCCCACACTCCCCCGGCTCAGCCCACCCAGCCTTGCCCCTCCTGAGCCCAGCTGCGCAGCCCTCACCCCTCCACCACCCAGTGCCACGCTGGTCCCTGCTGGCCCACACGAAGCCAGGTCCTCCCCACACCTGTTTCCCATTGTGGGTGACAGAGGAGAGAATGGTGCGTAGCGTCTTGACCCCCATGGCGATGTCCAGGAGATGAGCAGCAAAGAAGAAGTTGTTGTAGTGTCCCAAGAGGGACATCACCATGTACCAGCCCAGGTACAGGAAGGACTGTGGGCAAACAGGGCCAGGGGTCAGGGGGCAGGCAGGGACACACGAGGAGCACTCTGGAGGGTACGGGCCACTTGGGAGAGTCAGCTGTGCCTTGGGGGTCGGGTGCCAGCTCTGGTTGGGGAGTACATGGAGGATCGGGGCATTCTGGGTGAGAAGGCATCCTGGGGGAGATGGGAGCCCCCTGCAGAGGAGAAAATCTGGGAATCCAAGGGCACTCTGAGGGAGTCAAAGGATGTTTTGGGCCGGGTATGGTGGCTCCTGCCTGTTAATCCCAGCGCTTTGGGAGGCTGAGGTAGGAGAATCACTTGAGGTCAGGAGTTCAAGACCAGTCTGGGGAACATAGAAAGACTTCCTCATCTCTTTGACTTTTTTTTTTTTTAACATGCAGTCTCTCTCTGTCACCCAGGCTGGAGTGCAATGGCACAATCTCAGCCCACTGCAACCTCTGCCTCCCGGGTTCAAGCAAAGGAGGCTAAACCTGCCGTAGCCTCCCGAGTAGCTGGGACCACAGGTGTGGGTCACCACACCCAGCTAATTTTTGTATTTTTGGTACAGACGGGGTTTCACCATGATGGCCAGGTTGGTCTCTAACTGCTGGCCTCAAATGATCTGCCCACCCAGGTCTCCCAACCCAAAGTGCTGGGATTACAGGCCTAAGCCACCATGCCTGGCCACTCTTTGTTTTTTTTTTTTAGAGACAGGGTCTCGCTCTGTTGTCCGGGCTGAAGGGCAGTGGTGCACACGCAGCTCACTGAAACCTTTGCCTCCGGGTTCAAGCCATCTCCCCACCGCGTCCTGTTAGGTAGCTGGAACTACAGGTGTGCACCACCACGCCCAGCTAATTTTTGTATTGATGGGGTTTCATCGTGTTGCCCAGGCTGGTCTCAAACATTTGAGCTCAAACTATCTTCGTTGGCCTCCGAAAGTGCTGGGATTACAGGCATGAGCCACTGTGCCCGGCTGCCCAGCTAATTTTTTTTTTTTTAAGATGGATTCTCATTCTGTCACCCAGGCTGGAGTACAGTGGCATGATCTCGGCTCACTGCAGCCTCCGCCTCCCAGATTCAAGCCATTCTCCTGCCTCAGCCTCCTGAGTAGCTGGGATTACAGGCACCTGCCACCACACCCAGCACCAGGCTTGTCTCCAACTCCTGTCCTTAAGTGATCTGCCCACCTAGGCCTCCTAAAGTGTTGGGACTACAGGCGTGAGCCACCACGCCCAGCCCCAGCTAATTTTTAAACTTTTTGTAGAGACAGGATCTCACTATATTGCCCAGTCTGGTCTCGAACTCTGGACTCCAGTGATCCACCAGCCTTGGCCTCTAAAAGTGCCAGGATTACAGGTGTGAGCCACCACACCGAATCCCAGCTATTTAAAATAATAATAATAATAAGGTGTTTGAGGGGATAAGGAGCCTTGTGTGGGTCAGAAGGTACCTTAGAGTCCCAGGAGTCCCAGGAGTTATTCTGTGGTCAGGAACACCTGGAGTTGGGAACCCTCCTAACGCCCCACCCCTGCAGACCCCCTCCCCAACCTGCAGGCCACTGCTCACGTTGTCCGTGAAGATGACCCCAAACTTCCAGATCTGGTACTTGACATCGATGGACATGATCCTATGGGAGGAGATGCCTGAGCGTCAGACCCCTGTCACCTCCCCTGCATGCCCCAGGCCCGTGCAGGGGCATCCTGGGCTCACCAGGTCAGCAGCCCTGGTGGGGGGTTTGGCTTGCGCTCGTTGTGGGCCGTGATCTCCAGTGTGGCCAGGTCCATGCCCAGTAACTCGGCAATCCGTTCCCTCCCGTAGATGTCCCCATGTTTGTCCAGGACCTGCACAAGAGAGCGTGAGGCTGTGTAGACAGGGCTGGAGTGCGGGTGTGTGTCATGGCCTGAAAGGGGGTTCTGGGGATACTCTGAGTGAGAAATGGGGGTGCATTTTTTTTGAAATGGAATCTCCCTCTGTTGCCCAGGTTGGAGTACACTGTCACCATCTTGGCTCCCTGCAACCTCCACCTCCGCCAGGTTCAAGTGATTCTCCTGTCTCAGCCTCCCAAGTAGCTGGGATTATAGGTGCCTACCACCACACCCGGCTAATTTTTATACTTTTAGTAGAGATGGGGTTTCACTATGTTGGCCAGGCTGGTTTTGAACACCTGACCTCGTGATCCACCCACCTTGGACTTCCAAAGTGCTGGGATTACAGGCGTGAGCCACCCCAGGTTTCTGAAACTGTTCCTGGCACACAATAGGTGCTCAGTAAACATGAGTGAATGAATTATGGTAACAGCCAACATAACTAGTGCTTTCCTATATGCCAGATACTGCTCATGTAGTATAATACAACAACCCTGTATGGCCGGATTATTACCCCTCTTTGAGTATGAGGTACAGAAAGGTCGTCAATAAGCCAGAAGTAGAAAAGCAGGCAATTGACTGGGCACGGTGGCTCACGACCTGTAATCCCAGCACTTTGAGAGGCCCAGGCAGGTGGATCACCTGAGGTCAGGAGTTCAAGACCAGCCCTTGCTCACATGGTGAAACAAACCTCCTCTCTATTAAAAATACAAAAATTAGCCAGGCATGGTGGTGGGCACCTGTAATCCCAGCTACTTGGGAGGCTGAAGCAGGAGAATCGCTTGAACTCAGGAGGCGGAGGTTGCAGTGAGCTGAGATCACACTACTGCACTCCAGCCTGGGTGACAGAGCAAGACTCCATCTCAAAGAAAAAAAAAAAAAAAAAAAGAAAAGCAGGCCATCTGTTCCAGAGTGTGTGTGCTTAAGACAGTATTGCTAACTTCCTCTCTCTCAGCTAGTATCTCTTTTTTTTTGAGACGGAGTCTCTCTCTGTCACTGAGGCTGGAGTGCAATGGTGCGATCTCGGCTCACTGCAGCCTCCGCCTCCTGGGTTCAAGCGATTCGCCTGCCTCAGCCTCTCAAGTAGCTGGGACTACAGGCACCCAGCTAATTTCTGTATTTTTAGTAAAGATGGGGTTTTGCCATGTTGTCCAGGTGGGTCTCAAACTCCTGACCTCAAGTGATCTGCCCACCTCAGCCTCCCAACATGTTGGGATTACAGGCGTGAGCCACCGCACCCGGCCTAAACCAGTATTTCTTGAGTGCTCACTCTGTGTCAGGTGCTATGCTATGCATTTTTATTTTTGTTATTATGTGTTTTTTTTTTTGAGATGAGGTCTCACTCTGTCACCCAGGCTGGAGTACAATGGTGCAGTCTTGGCTCACTGCAACCTCCACCTCCTAGGTTAACCGATCCTCCCACCTCAGCCTCCCGAGTAGCTAGGACTGCATGTGCCACAGCGCCTAGCTAATTTTTTGTATTTTTGGTAGACACGGGATTTTGCCACGTTGCCTAGGTTGGTCTCAAACTCCAGAGCTCAGGTGTTCTGCCCACCTAGGCCTCCCAAAGTGCTGAGTTTATAGGCGTGAGCCACCGCACCCAGCCTGGATGCTCCACCCTTTCCATGTGCCCATTCAAGAGAGGGACGTGTGCTTACTGTGCCCGTCTCCCCATGGGGAAACTGAGGTGCTACTCAGAGAGGCAAAATCTCTTGCCCAAGGTCACACACCAAGCAAGTGCTTGGCGGGCCTGTGATGGCCTGGTGGCAGGCAGGGACCCCGTGCATCCATGTCCTCTCACCTTGCGCTTGACAAACTTGTCCCAGTAGTTGCTGGGGAAAGACCTGCCGAGAGAGAGAGAGAGACAGAGACAGAGACAGAGACAGAGACAGAGACAGGGTGGAGGGGAGGTTAGGGCCAGAGGAACTGGGGTGGGTTGAAACTGCACTGCTTTTTTTTTTTGAGATGGAGTCTCACTCTGTCACCCAGGCTGGAGTGCAAGTGGCGTGATCTCAGCTCACTGCAACCTCTGCCTCCTGGGTTCAAGCGATTCTCCTGCCTCAGCCTCCCGAGTGGCTGGGATTACAGGTGCCCACCACCACGCATGGGTAACTTTTGTATTTTTAGTAGAGATGGGGTTTCACCATGTGGGCCACGCTGGTCTCGCACTCCTGACCTCAAGTGATCCACCCGCCTTGGTCTCCAAAAGTGCTGGGATTACAGGCGTGAGCCACCGTGCCTGGCCCCCCTGCTTTTCTTATAGGAACCTTGAACAGTGGGGACCCCATGGCCATCTTTGCTGGACCCCAGATGAGGCAGAGAATTTGTATTCAGAGCCAGATGTGCAAAAAAGACCTCAGAATGGCACTCCAGTAAAGAGGCTTTGGCATGGTGTCGGGGTGGGGGGGAGTCCAAACCAGCAGCCTGATCCGGCACCAACTCCAGTGGAAACGCCTATTTCCTCCTACTGATTGATTTCATTTAATTTCACGATTCTAGTCCTTTATTTACCAGTTTTCCAAGTGGCAAATTTATGCCCTAACATCCTCCCATATGGCCAATGAGTTTTGTTTTTTGAGAAAGTGGAGTAATGATTCATTATGAATTCACAGATTTGCAATTATTTGAAGTGCTTCAATTCATTGCACTTCCAATTCCTATTCATTTTTTGTTGTGTTTTGCTTTTTGTTCCCCGGCCCGGAACAAAAAGGTCCCGGCTTGGACTAGGTGGAAACCCAGGTCCCCTCCTGCTGCCACCCTGAGGTCGGGGCTAGGTCCTTACGGGGTGTTGAGCACCAGGCGGTCCCATTGCCCCTTCACGTCATCGTCCTCCGGCTGCTCTGTGATGTAGAGGCCGTCAAACTCCAGCTTCCGGGCCAGCTCCTTCTCCCGCTTAAAGATCACCAGGGGCACCTGGATAGTGGGAGGGGGTCACGGGTGGGCGTCAGGCACCTCGGCTGGACCACAGCCTCAAGAGAAACCATGAGATCTTGCTGGAGTCTATGTGTGACCCTGAACCAGAAGAGCTATCCCAGTGATAAGGGTAGAAATGAGGAGGTCCCGACAGAGGGCTCAGGGCCGTGATGGGGGGCAGAGACAGAGGGCTCAGGGCTGGGATTCGGGGCAGACAGAGGGCTCGGGGCCGGGATGGGGGGCAGACAGAGGGCTCGGGGCCGTGATGGGGGGCAGACAGAGGGCTCCGGGCCGGGATGGGGAGCAGACAGAGGGCTCCGGGCCGTGATGGGGGGCAGACAGAAGGCTCCGGGCCGTGATGGGGGGCAGACAGAGGGCTCCGGGCCGGGATGGGGGGCAGAGACAGAGGGCTCAGGGCCAGGATGGGGGGCAGACAGAGGGCTCAGGGCGGGGATGGGGGGCAGAGACACAGGGGTCAGTCAGGGCTGGGACTAAGGGGAACAGGCAGAGGGATCAGGGCCAGGATGGGAGAACAGGGGAGCTGCAGGAGCCAGAAGTGCTGCCTGATGCCACCTGAGGCTTCCCAAAGGAGGGAAGTCTGAACTCAGAACTTAAGGATAATAAAACAGGTGCAAGGAGGTGGAAGCGGGGCAAAGCACTGCAGGCAGAGGGAACAGCATGCATGAAAGTTTGAGTACTTGATACTTTACTGCTCATCCAATAGTAAAGAATCAAGACAGCGGCCCAGGACCCAGTTCCTCAGCTGTGAGCTGTGTCAGTTCCCAATCTGAGTCTCGTCCTTGCAGGAGACCCCGATCCTCTACCCTGTTCCCTAGCCCTCACCCCAACCCCAGGCCCCCTCTGTCCCACCCCCTGTGAGGGCCCCTAGCCCAGGCAGTGCCCCAGCACTGGCCCCACCCCCACCCAGCCAAGAAGCTCTTGCCCTAGAACTAAGGCCACGGCCCACCTTGAGACAGTTATAGCCAATGATGCAGAGAAAGGCCACCAGCGTGTGCAGCAGACTCAGGCACCGCAGGGCAGGCTCCATGTAACCCGTGCTCTCCTCCAGGAAGTAATACACCATGCTCTCATCCTCGTCGCCCTCTGCCTCCTCTCCGGCTCCCAAGCCCCAGCCTGAGCCGCCACCAGAGCCTGCACCTGACACGTCCCCAGCGGCTGAGCCCTCCATGTCGTCCTCCCCTGGTGGAGAGTCTGAGACCTGAAATGGGGGCAGAGATCCATCTGTGGGTCTGCCACACCCAGAACCCACTCACAGTATTAACAGCCTCCATTCCTGAGATTGGACTGGGGCCGTACCAGATACCGTCTGGGTGTGGCTGTCAATCAAGATCGACGGGTGGGCCCAGGACCCTAGCTAGCAAATCAGACTCTGTCCTGGGAAGTAGCCTGTTGAACCAAGTGACACAGAACGGAAGACAGAGTTGGTTCATCTTGATAGTGGAGCACTAAAGAGACTGCCCACTAATATTAACACTAACACAAAAATTAGTAGCAGCTACCATTTACACAGCGCTTTTACATGCCAGGTACTGTTGTGCTAAGTGCCTTACACATATTCATCTTTTTTTTTGGTGGGGGGACAGAGTTTCACTCATTGCCCAATCTCTGCTCACCGCAACCTCTGCCTCCCAGGTTCAAGGATTCTCCTGCCTCAGCCTCCCATGTACCTTGGATTACTGGTGCCCACCACCACGCCTGGCTAACTTTTTGTATTTTTAGTAGAGACAGGGTTTCACCACACCGGCCAGGCTGGTCTTGAACTCCTGACCTCAGGTGATCCACCCACCTCGGCCTCCCAAATTGCTGGGATTATAGGTATGAGCCACCGCACCTGGCCTCATCCTCTTTCTTTATTATTATTTGTTGAGACAGAGTTTCACTCTTGTGGCCCAGGCTGGAGGGCAGTGGCACGACTGCAGCTCACTGCAACCTCCACCTCCTGGAATCAAGCGATTCTCCTGCTCAGCCTCCTCAGTAGCTGGGATTACAGGCACGCTCCAGCTAATTTTTGTATGTTTAGTAGAGATGAGATTTTACCATGTTGGCCAGGCTGGTCTCGAACTCCCAACCTCAGGTGATCCACCCACCTCGGCCTCCCAAAGTGCTGGGATTATAGGCGTGAGCCACCGCACCTGGCGCCTCATCCGCTTTCAATCCCACAGCTCTAAGAGGTACCCCATTTTACAGGTGAGGCAGTTAGGGCACAAAGGCGTTAAGCACCTTGCCTAACCTCACGCGGCCAGTGGGCGGTGAGCGGGACTGGGGCCCACAGGGGCCATGCTCCCATCTCTCTAGTCTACCTTACTGTCCTGTTATCTCGACCCCTGGCAAGACCCCAAGGGTCCCTTTGTCCTTCAGGAGGCCTGGTTCTTAGCCCTTTCCTTCCATTCTGTGAGCGGCCCATTTCTTCCTCCCCGCAAACTTGTGTTTAGCTTACGTGAAAGCAAAGATGCTTAGCGGAATCAGTGGGTATTGCCGAGAGCTGAGGACCTTTACCCAGGTGCACAGAACTGGCCTGTGGCCGAGCTGAGCAGAGAACTCAGCTCCTGCTCTAGCTCCTGCAGGCACTCAGGCGTCTGTCGCAGATGGATGCAGGCACCCCTACTCAACCCCACGGAGGGCAGTCCTAGGATCCAAGTGTCCAGCCTGAACCCTCCTAAGGACCTGGAGCCCAATGCCTTGCCCCTTCACTGGAGGGACCCAGAAAGCCTGACAGATGCCAGGCCTCCCGTCCCGAAGCCTGGATAAGGGCCTGACCCTCCCCGCCCTTCAGGACCAGCACCTTATAAAACAGCAAGATGAAGTTGATGGCAAATGCCAAGAAGAGGGCAAGGAACCGCAGGGTGTAAAAGTTCCGGGACAGGTAGTTCTGAGAGAGAAAGGAGAGAGAAAGAGAGAGCACTCACAGATCAGCCTCTTCCCCGGAGGACTCAGCCCATTGTTTACCCACAGTCAAAGCACCTGGGCTCCCAATAGCTGGTCTCACAACCGCCTATCTATTTATTTATTTTTGTGACAGGGGTTCGCTCCGTTGCCCAGGCTAGAGTGCATTGGTGTCATCTCGGCTCACTGCAAACTCGACCTCCCGGGTTCGAATTCTCATGCCTCAGCTGGGATTACAGGCATGCATCACCATGCCCAGCTTAGTTTTGTATTTTTAGTAGAGACAGGGTTTTCACATTAGCCAGGATGTTCTCGAACTCCTGACCTCGGGTGATCCACGCACCTCGGCCTCCCGGAGTGCTGGGATTACAAGCATGAGCTACCGCACCTGGCCCCGACCTTCTACTGGGCTAAGAGCTTTATTTGCATAGACTTGTTAAGTTCTCACCACAGCTCTGTGAAGTGGGTACTACTGTTACACGCACTTTACAGATGAAGAAACTGAGGCTCAGGGAAGCGGTGTCTTGCTAAAGGTAACACAGCCAAGGAGTGGCAGAGCTGGGGTTTTGAACACGGTCAGAGTCCAGGCTCCCTCAGCCATGCTGCTGAGTGAGGTCACCCTGTCTGCTTTACACAAGATGGAAGGGAACTTTTTTTTTGAGTCAAGGTCTCACTGTCACCCAGGCTGGAGTGCAGTGGTACAGTCACAGCTCACTGCAGCCTCAAACTCATGCTCAAGTGATCCTCCCACCTCAGCCTCCTGAATAGCTGGGACCACAGGCTTGTGTCACCACACCCAACTAATTAAAAAAAAAGTTTTGGCTACTCTGGGCGCATTGTCTTAGGGTTGCCCTGCTCTGCAAGGAGAAGTAATTAAAAAAAAAAAAAAAAGATTAAAAAAACCTATTTTGTAGAGACCGGGGTCTCCCTGTGTTGCCCAGGCTTGTCTCAAACTCCTGGGCTCAAGGAATCCTCCCATCTCGGCCTTCCAAAGTACTGGAATTACAGGCATGAGCCCCTCGCATGGCAGGGAACATCTTCCATCTCTACCTCTTTCTCTCCATCTTTCCCTCCATCCCTCATTCTTCCCACAGATTCTCAGGGAACCACCTTCATTCCACATGATTCCCTCACTGCCCCCCGCCTCTTTGGTTTTGAGACAGAGCCTTGCTCTGTCACCCAGGCTGGAGTGCAGTGGCGCAATCTTGGCTCACTGCAACTTCTGCCTCTTGGGTTCAAGCAATTCTCTTGCTTCAGCCTCTTGAGTAGCTGGGATTACAGGCACGCACCACTATGCCCGGCTAATTTTTTTTGTACTTTTAGTAGAGACGGGGTTTCACCATGTTGGCCAGGCTGGTCTCGAACTCCTGACCTCAGGTGTTCTGCCCACCTCAGTCTCCCAAAGTGCTGGGATTACAGGCGTGAGCCACCGGGCCCGGCCTCCCTTACCCACTTCTATCAGGCCAGGCCTGGAGAGAAGACAGGATGGAGGGAGCCCAGGGACTTGCCTCCAAACACCCACCCTCCTTCCTGGCCTGGATGGGATGAGTGTTTCCCCAGGAACTGGGAGAGCTCAGACCTCCACAGCAGCACTGGGGCTGGGGTAGCGGCCGAGACTCTAAGGGCTGACAGCCAAGAAACAGGCCACAGTGGGAAGGCCCGAGCGGGGGCCTCATTGAATGTAGCTCTGGATAGAGAGCAGAGGTGGAAGTGTGGCTGGGTGGCCCCAGTGAAAAAGGTGTGGAGGTGGGAATAAGGATTGTGAGCAGGGAGGGGACAAGGAACCAAGGGAGGGCCACCTAAGAATGCCACCCTGTTCCCAGGTCTGGGCATGCCTCTGCCCTCTCCCCAGCTAGGATTTTTCTTGGAGATGAACTTCAACAGGTGAACGCAAGAGCAGGGTGAGCAGGAGAGGAGGGCACCAGAGGCGGGGCCCCCGGAGAGAAGGATCAGGTGCCCTGGCTGGATCCTCACCAAGAACTTCACCCTCTGCACCTCCAGTTCTCCCCAGAATTCGCCCCCAGCTTCCTCCTTCTTTGGAGGGGGTGAGGGAGGTGCCTGCTTCTTGGAGGGCTCTGGTGGGGGCTCGGGAACTTCTTCCTTCTCCCCATTCTCGGCACTGCAGGGCAGGACAGAGAGAGGTCAGGAGATACCTGGGCAGGCAATGTGTGAGTTCATTCATTCAGAACCGTTCCCCGGGGGCCCGCTCCGTGCCTGCCTCAGTTTTAGATGGTGCTGTGTACATGGGGTGATGAGATAATCTCAGGACTTGCCCTTATGAGGCTCCAGTCCAATGTGGGAGACAGGCAGTGACAGTGACACCAGGCGGTGACAGCCCAGAGTGGTCGAGATTGGGATGCAGGAAGCTCAGGGGGTTGTGGCAACCTGGAGGAGACACCTCCTTAGCTTAGGAGGGGTCAGGTGTCCCGGAGAATGGAAAGGATGAGAAAGACTCAGAGTAGGCCTGGGGGCCCATGCTCCAGGCAGAGGGAATGGCACACAGAAAGGCCTGGTGACCAGACCAGCATTCATTTTTCTACCTCTCTTTTTTTTTTGAGACAGGGTCTTGCTCTGTCACCCAGGCTGGGGTGCAATGCTGTGATCAGGGATCATTGCAGCCTCCACCTCCGGGGGTCAAGCGATCCTCCCACCTCAGCCTCCCCATAGCTGGGACTACAGACGCATACTACCATGCTTGGCTAATTTTTAACTTCTTTTTATGTTGCCCGGGCTGGAGCATTTATTTCCTGAGTCTTTCTCTCGGGGCCCCTCCTCTGTGCCTGAGTCTAGGCGGGGTGTTGCTGAGGACACAGGGTGGTCAGGACGGCCTCAGGGCCTGACCTCTGGAGGCTCCTGGTCTAGGAGAGAGGCAGTGATAGGGGGCCCAAGGCCACTCACTCGGCTTTCTCGGGCTCCGGCTCTGGTTCCGGTTCGGGCTCTGGCTCTGGCGGGAGTTCCTCCTCCACTCCATCCACCTAGGGGCAGGGTGAGCATCAGGGCTGGGTCCTCACCCTAAGGGCTCCTCAGGGCCGCCCGCCTGCTCTCGTCTCCTTTCTCTCTGATTTCCCCTGGGTAACGTAAGTTTTCCACTTCCCCCCACCAGGAGGAGGCAGATTATGATTCCCATTTTACAGAGGGGAAACTGAGGCTCGGCGAGGCGGAGCCCCTTGCCCAAAGCCCTGCGCAGGGTTAGGCTGACTCCAAGTGCAGCTCTTCTTGTCCCCCAGGGCTTCCCACCTCCTCGACCTCCGCACCCCACCACGGCATTCCCAGCACCAAGGGCCTGAGGATGTTAGGGGGCCGTGCCTCCATGGGCGACTTCATTCTCCCAACCCGTGTCTGCGAGGGTCTTTTCCTAGTGCTCCTGACCCTGTCTAGGGACTTTTAGTCTCCGTCTTTTTTTCTTTCCCTGCCTTTCTCTCTCTCTCTCTTTTTTTGAGACAGAGCCTCACTCTGTCGCCCAGGCTGGAGTGCGGTGGCGCGATCTCAGCTCACTGCACTCTCCGTTTCCCGGATTCAAGAGATTCTCCTGTTTCAGCGTCCCGAGTAGCCGGGAACACAGGCATGCGCCACCACTCCCGGCTAATTTTTGTATTTTTAGTAGAGACGGGGTTTCGCCATGTTGGCCAGGCTGGTCTCGAATTCCTGACCTCAGGTGATCGGCCCGCCTCGGCCTCCCAAAGTGCTGGGATCACAGGTGTGACCCACGGTGAGGAGCTGCGTCTTGGTCTTTCTTACCCTCTACTTTGGTCCCTGGGTCTCTTACTCTCTCTGGCTCTCCAGTTACCATTTTCTCTGCGTCTTCCGGGCTCAGCGCTCTGCCCGGCCCTTTCTCCAGGTCTCCATCTCCGAGTCTCTCTCCCTGTGCGGCTGTGTATCGCTCTGTCTCTGCGCGTGTCTCTTGCCCAGCGCCCGCTCTGTCCCCGTGTGCGTCCTCCGTGGGTGCGCCCTGCGTGTGCCTGTCCCGCTCACCAGTTCTCTCCTCTCAGTGTGTGTCTCCACCCAGCCAGGCTCTCTTCCTCCCTCCGGTCCCCATCTCTCTCCAAAACCCCGAAGCCCCCGCCTGGGCTCTCACCCCCAGCTTCCTCTTGAGGATGGGAGAGCCCTCGGGCGTGGGCGGCTCCGCAGGCGTCGTGTCCCCCATGTCTCCGAGACCACCAGCCCCTTCGGGCCGGAAGGGGCCCCCGTCGGTCACGGCCACCGCCCTGTCGGCGCCGCCCGGCCCGGCCTCGTGCACAGCCTCCTCCTCGTCCCCGGCGCCCTCCGCGGCGTCTCCCGCGCCCTCGCCGGCACCCTCGCCGTCTGCGTCTCCGCCGGGCCCGGCCGGCTGCTCGCCGTGCACCTCGTCGCTGGTGGGGTCGGGCATGCCCGCCAGGAGCTCGGTCACCGTCACCTTCTTGGCGCCCTCCACCAGGCCGCCGCCGAACAGCGAGCGCCACAGCAGGCCCAGCGCGCCCGCCGCCGCTCCCGCGCCCGCGGACCCCGCGCGCGTCACGGCCGCCCAAAGCAGCGTCGCCACCGCGGTGGCCGCCTCGCGGGCCGTGAGCCGCCGTAGCCGCCGCACGCGCCGCCGCAGGCTGCGGTAGCTGAGGCCGCGCAGGGCCCGGCCCGCCGCCGCCGCCACCCGCGCCGTCGCCCCTGCCGCCGCCGTGGCCGCCGCGCCCTCGGGCCCCGCCGCGCCCTCCTCCGCGCCCTCCGCGCCCGCCTCCGCCGCGGCCTCGTCCTCGTCGGTCTCCGGCTCGCCCTCGGGCTCCGAGATCTGCGCGGCGATCTGCATCTCGAAGATGGTGTCCTCGCAGAAGCTCACGAAGAGCTCCATCTTCTCGGCCTCGCCGCCCTCGTTCACCACGTCGAAGATGAACTGGCGCTTGGACTCCTTCACCTGCAGCGCGGGGCGGCGAAGGAAACAGGGGCGCCGTCAGCGGGGCTCGGACAGCAGCGACAGCGCAGTGGCAGCTACCAGGGGTCACCGCGGCAGGCACTGTTCTAAATGCATTGTTTTGTTTTTGAGACAGGGTCACGTCGGGCGCGGTGGCTGACGCCTGTAATCCCAGCATTTTGGGAGGCCATGGCGGGCGAATCACTTGAGGTCAAGAGTTCGAGACCAGCTTGGCCAACATGGTGAAACCCTGTCTCTACTAAGAATACAGAAATTAGCCGGGTGTGGTGGGCGCCTGTAATCCTAGCTTCTTGGGAGCCTGAGGCAGGACAATCGCTTGAACCTGGGAGGTGGAGGCTGCAGTAAGCCAAGATCACACCACTGCACTCCAGCCTGGGTAACAGAGTGAAACTCCCTCACCAACAAAACGAACAAAACAAAACAAAACAAAAGACAAGACAAGACAAGACAGGATCTAGTTCAGTCTCCTCCCAGGCTGGAGTGCAGTGGCGCTACCTTGGCCCACTGCAACCTCTGCCCCTGGGGTTCAAGTGATCTCCCAGCCTCAGCCTCCTGAGCAGCTGGGATTACAGGCTCCCACTACCATGCTGGGCTACATTTTTGAATTTTTAGTAGAGACAGAGTTTTGCCCATTTGGCCAGGCTGGTCTTGAACTCCTGGCCTCAAGTGATCTGCCAGCCTCAGCCTTCCAAAGTGCTGAGATTACAGGTGTGAGCCACCATGACTGGCCTGCTAATTTCTCAAAGATATTTTTTTGCAGAGACAAGGTCTGGCTGTGTTGGTCAGGCTGGTGTCAAACACCTGGCCTCAAGCAATCCTCTGGCCTTGGACTCCCAAAATACTGGGATTACAGGCAGGAGCCACAGCGCCCAGCCACATTGTTGTTTTGATTATCAAAAGCAAACCTATAGAGAGTGATTTACAGAGAGCTCTCATTGTGGGTACCCCTATAAATGCTTCAATAAGGCCAGGCCCTGTACAAGCGGTTTCCATAGAACACATGTAATTGGCTGGGCTCTGTGGCTCATGCCTGTAATCCCAGCACTTCGGGAGGCCAAGATGGGTGGATCATGAGGTCAGGAGATCAAGACCTTCCTGGCCAACATGGTGAAACCCTGTCTCTACTAAAATATAAAAAATTAGCCGTGTGTAGTGGTGCACCTGTAGTCCCAGCCACTGGGGAGGCTGAGGCCGGGGAATCGCTTGAACCCAGGAGGCAGAGGTTGCAGTGAGCCGAGATCATGCCACTGCACTCCAGTCTGGCGACAGAGCAAGACTCCGACTCAAAACAAACAAAAAACCAAACTCATTTAATCTTCACAAACAAGCCTAGGGCTAGTGGGTTTTCTTCCCATTTTACACAGAGGCCCAGAAAGTGACATGCCCAGGTGACACAGATGAGGCAGCACGTATAGGATTTGAACTCCCCTTGAGCTGGCTCCAGAACAGATGTGTTTAGCTTCCTTGAGAAGAGGAGCAGAGTGTTTGAAGGCAAAGGTTTTGCAGCCAGCCTGCCTGGCTTCAAATCTGGATTCTGCCCCTGAGTAGCTGGGTGATTTTGAATTAACTCTCTGGATCTCTGTTTTCCCCTCTGTAAAATGGGCATAATAGGACCTACATTATAGGGCTGGTGTGAGGGTTAAATGAGTTAAATGGTGCATGGTTAGAACAGTGCTTGGTGCCTAATCAATGCCGTATAGTGGGCAGGCCATGGTGGCTCACACCTGGAATCCCAGCACTTTGGAAGGCCGAGGTGGGCGAATCACCTGAGGTCAGGAGTTCGAGACCCGCCTAGCCAACATGGCGAAACTCTACTGAAAATATAAATATTAGCTGGACCTGGTGGCACATGCCTGTCATCTCAGCTACTCGGGAGACTAAGACAGGAGAATTGCTTGAACCCGGGAGGCAGAGGTTGCAGTGAGCCTAGATCATGCCATTGCACTCCAGCCTGGGTGATAAGAGCAAAACTCTGTCTCAAAAACAAAACAAAACAAAACACGCCATATAGTGTTCCTTGTTATTATACTGCCCTACAGGTGCTCCAAAGCCACATGGGCATACATGGATGCCCGAGGAGCAGGGGAAAGTAGAGTGGGAAGGGGTGAGCAGGAGGAAGCAGGTGTCTGGAGAAATAGTGTTAAGGGAAAGGTGTGCATGTGGGGAGCACGGAGGGGGGGAGCGTGCAACCACGAGAGGCTCAGTGTGCTCGGTGTGCGTGGGTGCATGGGGCAGGCGTGCGAGGGCCTGGGACCTATGGGGGGACAGGAGGAGTATGAGTGTGGGAGAAGCCTGCAGTTATGCAGTGCATGAGTGTGCGAGGGGGAGCCAAGAGCCCAGAGGACAGGGCTCCGAGTGGGACATGGGCTGCTGTCCCCTGAGGAGACATATGAAGGGCCCAGTCATGAAGGAGGTAACGGGTGTGCAAGCCTCCTGGGCTAGGAGTGGGAGACAAGGAGGGGTGTGCAGGAGCATAGGGGAGGTGTGTGCAAGAGCACAGGGGAGGTGTGTGCAGGTGCCTGGGGCATCTCACGCACCAAAAGCAAGATGTTTGGAAGAGAATGAGGTGAGGGTGTGTCAGGGCCATGTGGAATGGGGAGGGGAACCATATGCCAGCCAGGTGTGCCAGCTGTGCTGCAGACATGCTGGGACCACATGAGTGTACCCTTGGGGCAAGTGAGTGTGTAAGGGGTGTTCAAGCATTTGTGGGCTGGGCATAGGAGGAGCTGGATAGGGCAGGTCAGGTCAGAGAGTAGGTCTGGGGGCTCTTGTGGATAAGCCTGAGACCGTGGCCCAAGTGTTCGTGGGCGAGCACGGTGGTCCCAGGGCTACAGTAAGGGCAAGTGGGCAGTGAATGAGTGAGGCATGCCAGGGTTCTGGGAGGGCTCACTGGCATCCTCAGGGTGTGTGTGCAAGAGGTGTGCGCCCACATATGGGCCCAGAATAAGTGGAGGTGCACATCGTGTGTTAGGACTTCAGAAGGCATCTGGGGGCACACGTGATAACTAGTGAAGGGTGGGTCAGCATGCCAGGGCACCCCAGAGACCCCAAGGCGAGTGTGTATAAAGGCGAGCATGAGCGGGCCAGGATCAAGAGACAGCACACTGGGTGGGGGCAGCGGGGAAGGTGAGCAAGGGGTGTGTCACCATGCGGGTTCAAGGAGGTGAGAATGTGGGTGGGGCTGCATTAGGGCTGTAAGGGCCTGCCAGAGCTCCCAGGGTGCGCGTGCAAGGGGAAGGGATGGCGTGTGAGCACACACCCACCCTGCTTCATGCCCAAGGTGTGTGCATCCTCTTGTGGGCCAAGTCCGCAAGAAGTGGCCAGGGGGAGCCAAGTATGGCCAAGGGCACAGCCAGGCAAAATGTGTACAAAAGGGTGGGCGTGGGCTTGCCGGAGCAGAGCAGATAGGCGAGGCACGCACAGTCCCCTGTGGGGTCCCAGAGTGCAAGAAGCGAGCACCCGCATGCCCGAAGCCCCAGGAGGCGAGCATGCACTCGCGCAGGTCCCCCGACCTGGGGCATCTCCCACTGGGCGCGGTTGGTCTCCGAGATCTCGAAGTAGATGCGCTCGATGCGGCGCGAGGCGCCCATGATCTCGATGCGGCCCAGGTAGGGGCGGAAGTACTCGAGGATGCTCTCGGCCAGCTCCAGGAAGTTGTGCAGGCGTGGGTCATGCGGCACATGCTCCGACAGGTTGGTCAGCAGCACGGCCACGTTGAAGCCGATGTCGCGGGCTGGCTCCTGGAAGCGGTTGGCGAACTCCTCGCAGTTGATCATCTCGTTCTCGTCTGCTTCGGAGCACGAAAGCAGGAACTGGATTTCTGGACCGCTGAACTGCTTCTGGCTGTCCATGGCCTGGGGGCGGGCAGGGAGGTCAGTGGGGTGGCCTGGAGAGCCTCAATTCCCTCTCTCTCTCTCTCTTTTTTTTTTTTGGACAAGGTCTCGCTGTTTCGCCCAGGCTGGACTGCAGTGATGCAATCACAGCTCACCACAGCCTCAACACATCCCCCCTCGCCCCTATGCCCACCCTGTGGCTTAAGTGCCCAGCTTTCAGAGTAGCTGCGACTGCAGATACACACCACTACACCTGGCTTTTTTTTTTTTTTTTTTTTTGTAGAGATAGGGTCTCCCTATGTTACCAACGCTGGTCTTAAATTCCTGGGCTCAAGGGATCCTCCCACCTCAGCCTCACAAAGTGCTGGGATTACAGGTGTGACCAGCATGCCCAGCTGTAACTTCTTTTTTTTTTTTTGAGATGGAGTTTCACTCTTGTCTCCCAGGCAGGAGTGCAGTGGCGTGATTTCAGCTCACTGCAACCTCCACCTCCCGGGTTCAAGCGATTCTCCTGCCTCAGCCTTCTGTGTAGTGGGGACTACAGGTGCATGCGACTGTGCCTGGCCAAGTTTGTATTTTTTGTAGAGACAGGGTTTTGCCATGTTGCCCAGGCTGGTCCCAAACTCCCTAGCTCAGGTGATTTACCCTCTTCCACCTCCCAAAGTGCTGGGATTACAGACATAAATCACCAGGTTCACCCACAGATTTTTTAACTTTACAGACAACATGTTCCTTGAACGTTCTTGTGTGGATTGCCCATGCCTTTCTTCAAGAGGTTCTCTAGAGCAGCGTTAAATGTTTTTTTTTTTTTCTTTAGTAAAAGACAAAAGATTTATACAATTTGAAGAGAAACCAGAGCATGTTAATGTATTTTTTTTTTTTTTTTGAGATGGCATCTCACTCTGTCGCCCAGGCTGGAGTGCAGTGATGTGATCTTCACTCACTGCAACCTCCGCCTCCTGGGTTCAGGTGATTCTCCTGACTCAGCCTCCTGAGTAGCTGGGATTACAGGTGCGTGCCACCACACCTGGCTTTTTTTGTATTTTTAGTAGAGATGGGGTTTCACCATGCTAGTCAGGCTGGTCTTGAACTCTTGACCTTGTGATCCACCCACCTTGGTCTCCCAAAGTGCTGGGATTACAGGCGTGAGCCCCTGTGCCTGGCCCGTTAAATGTTCTTGACTGCACTCACAGTAAGAATACATTTTACAATGTGACTCAAAAAAAAAAAGGCGACGCACAGTGGCTCACGGCTGTAATCCCAGCACTGGGAGGCTGAGGTGGGCGGATCACCTGGGGTCAGGAGTTTGAGACCAGCCTGACTAACATGGAGAAACCCCATCTCTACTAAAAATACAAAATTAGTAGGCAAGAAAACCTATCTCCTAGTTGGCTAAAAAAGAAAAAGAAAAAAAATTAGCCAGACATGGTGGCGCATGCCTGTAATTCCAGCTACTTGGGAGGCTGAGGCAGGAGAATCTCTTGAACCTGGGAGGTGGAGGTTGCGGTGAGCCGAGATTGCACCATTGCACTCCAGCTTTGGCGACAGAGCGAAACTTCATCTCAAAAAAAGAAAAGAAAAGGTTTCATGACACAATTCTGACTTTTGCTGTCAGCACACTCTGCGATGTTCTGTTTTATTTCTAAAGATGCTGGTCACGAGTTATGCGTTGCTAAATTAATTTCATTACCTACAGATGGGCTGCAATATGCAGTGTGAGAAATGTTGCTCTGGGGTATGAACAGAGCAAAATTTTCTGGCTCTCAAAAGTGCTTTGTAAAAACCCCAGAACTTTGCAAAATGCTTTCTAAATGAGTAACATGCTTTGCAAATCATGAAGGGCTCTAGAAACCACAGAGCATGGAGACATCATCACACCGGA
The DNA here is from genome assembly GCA_963574635.1 of Cheracebus regulus. NCBI lineage: Eukaryota > Metazoa > Chordata > Mammalia > Primates > Pitheciidae > Cheracebus > Cheracebus regulus. Next base: position 33,570 of record CAUYQU010048100.1, read on the forward strand.
ACTCCTCACCTTCTGCCCTTGCCTCGTTGGCTTGCCTCCCCCTCTATCATGAGCAGGGAGATAGTGTCTGTCTCAAAACCCACCTCAGACTGGGCCTGGTGGCTCACGCCCGTAATCCCAGCACCTTGGGAGGCCAAAGCAGGTGAATCACCCGAGGTCAGGAGTTTGAGACCAGCCTGGACAACATGGTGAAATGCTGTCTCTACTAAAAATACAAAAATCAGCTGGGCACGGTGGTGGCTGCCTGTCGTCCCAGTTACTTTGGAGGCTGAGGCAGGAGAATGGCTTGAACCTGGGAGGTGGAGGTTGCAGTGAGCTGAGATTGTGCCACTGCAATCCAGCCCGGGCAACAAGGGTAAGACCCTGTCTCAAAAAAAAAAAAAAAAGAAAAAGAAAAGAAAGAAAGAAAGAAAGAAAGAAAAAAAAAAAAAGCCCACCTCTCCACAGGGACCTGGGACATTGTCACCTCCATTCACTCCTAGACTCTGCTCTTGTGATTTGCTGATCTCTCTTCATCATTCATTTGCCCATCCCATTCATTCATTCATTCATTCATTTGTTTAGTGCCTGGCCATAATCAATCTAAAAATGATCAGTTCAGGCCAGGCGTGGTGACTCATGCCTGTAATCTAAGCACTTTGGAGGCCAAGGCCGGCAGATCACCTGAGGTTGAGAGTGCAAGACCAGCCTGACCAACATGGTGAAACCCCATCTTTATATTAAAAAAAAAAGTCTAAAAAAAACTAAGTCTCTCATTGGGTAGTGCTGTCCTAGTTGTAGAGTTTCCCATAGTCTGGACCTAATGCGTTTTTATGGTGTCATTTCCTGTGTTCCTCTATCCCGTGTTTCCTGTTAAGTGGGACTCAGTTGGGGAAGTTCAAACAGATTCAGGTTTGGGTATGAGGAGTTTTTTGGACAGAACCTTCCTATGTGGGGCTGTTTACCTCCACTAGGAGGCACCACCTTTCAAGATGCCAGCAGCTGTTTCTGCTCAATGCCCAGACATAGCCATTCATTAGAGATTGCAAAATGGTGATAGCCTCATTTCTTTTTCTTTTTCTTTTTTTCTTTTTTTTTTTTTTGAGACGGATGGAATCTTGCCTTGTCACCCAGGCTGGAGTGCAGTGGCACACTCTTGGTTCACGGTAACCTCCACCTCCTGGGTTCAAGTGATTCTGCCTCAGCCTCCCAAGCAGCTGGGATTACAGGCACCCACCATCATGCCTGGTTAATTTCCATATTTTTACTAGTGATGGGGTTTCACCATGTTGGTCAGGCTGGTCTTGAACTCCTGACTTCAGGTGATCCACCCACCTCAGCCTCCCAAAGTGCTGGGATTCCAGGCATAAGCCACAGTGCCCAGCCTCTTAGTTTTCCTGATGCTTCCGTAAACTTGACAAATGAGTGTGAGTGCCTACTGTGTGTCAGACAATGCCCTAGCCCTGAAGGTATAGCAGTGAACAAGACAGAGAGCCCACTGTGGGAGCTGACAGTCCAGTGGGAAGGGGCAGATGCAAATAACGAAATACACAAAGTAATTGCAGGTTATAATCTGTGGTCTGAAGGGCGTGGGAGTGAGCAGGCTGTGGTGAGCCCTGTAAACCGGCTGGTGGAGGAAGGCCTTCTACAAGAGGGGACAGTGAAGCTGAGAGTTGAAAGATACCATATGAATCAGGGAGGTTCTGGTGTCCCAGGCAGAGGGGATAGCAAATGGAAAGGCTGAAAAATGGGAGCAAGAGGGACAGAGAGCAGCCTGAACAACATGGCGAAACCCCATCCCTAGAAAAAATACAAAAATTAGCCAGGCATGGTGGCACATGCCTGAAGTCCCAGCTGCTTGGGAGGCTGAGGCAGGAGAATCACTTGAACCCAGGAAGGGGAGGTTGCTATGAGCTGAGATCGCACCATTGCACTCCAGCTTGGGTGACAAGAGTGAAATACCATTTCAAAAAATAAATACAATAAAAATACAAAACTTAGCCAGGCATGGTGGTGCATGCCTGTAATCCCAGCACTTTGGGTGGCTGAGGAGGGTGGACTGCTTGAGCACAGGAGTTTGAGACCAGCCTGGGCAACATGGCGAGAACCCAACTCTAAAAATAAATAAGTAAATAAATAAGTTAGATTGATTCCATGTTGAAATAATATCTTGAATGTACTAGATTATGTGTAGTGTTTCATCTTACTTTTTTTTTTTTTTTGAGACAGAGTCTCATACTGTCGCCGGGCTGGAGTGCAGTGGCACTATCTCGGCTCACTGCAACCTCTGCCTCCCGGGTTCAAGCAGTTCTCCAGCCTCAGCCTCCCAAGCAGCTGGGATTGCAGACGCCCACCACTACGCCCGGCTAATTTTTTTGTATTTTTAGTAGAGATAGGGTTTCACTATTTTGGCCAGGCTGGTCTCAAACTTCTGACCTCGTGATCCACCCGTGTCGGCCTCCCAAAGTGCTGGGATTACAGGCGTGAGCCACCGCACCCAGCCTCATGTTACTTTTTTTTTTGAGACAGGGTCTTGCTGTGTTGCCCAGGTTGAAGTGTAGTGCCATGAACATGGCTCACTGCAGCATTAACCTCCAAGGTTCAAGAGATCCTCCTGCCTCAGCCTCCCCAGTAGCTGGGACTATAGGCCTGCACTACCACACCTGGCTATTTTTTAAAGTTTTTATAGAGATAGGGTTTTGTTATGTTGCCCAGGTTGGCTCAAACTCCTGGCCTCAGGGGATCCTCCCGCCTTGGCCTCCCAAAGTGCTGGGATGGCAGGCGTGAGCCACCGTGCCTGGTCCTCCTTTTGCTTTTTTAAAAACATGGCTATTAGAAAATTCTAAATTATGGTGGCTCATGCCTGTCATCACAGCACTTTGGGAAGCCAAGGTGGACAGATCACCTTAGACCAGGAGTTCAAGAGCACCTTGGCCAACGTGGCAAAACCTCATCTCTACTAAAAATACAAAACTTAGCCGGGCGTGGTGGCACACGTCTGTAATCCCAGCTACTCAGGAGGCTGAGGCAGGAGAATCACTTGAACCTGGGAGGCGGAGGCTGCCGTGAGCTGAGATCACACCACTGCACTCCAGCCTGGCGACAGAGCAAGACCCTGTCTCAAAAAAAAAAAAAAAAAAAAAGGTAAAATGATACATATTGCTCATATTGTATTTTCGTCGGGCAGTAAAGATCTGCAAGAGCAACAGGCTGGGGCTCCAGGAGATAAACTGCAGGAAAAAGGGAAGATGACAGAGGGGAGCCAGGGATGAAGAAGATTTGAAAAAGTATCAGCCAATTGCGATACAAGGTGGCCTTGTTTGGATTCTGATTCAAAGAAACTGTCAAAAATCATGATAGTTACATGACAGTGATGAGATCTGGAAATCTGCGCATGATATCTGATGATTTAAAGAACTGTGGATACTTTTTCGTTTGTACTGCTTTGTTTTTGGTTAGGAGTGATAATGACATTGTGGTTTATCAAATAAAAGGAATGCCTTTTAGGGACACGCGTGCACACACACAGACACACACACTTTTTCTTTTGAGGCAGTGTCTCACTCTGTTGCCCAGGCTGGAGTGGAGTGCGGTGGTGTGTTCAGGACTCACTGTGACCTCAACGCCTCGGTCCTCCCACATCAGCCTCCCAAGTAGCTGGGACTATAGGTATGTGCCACCACACTCGGCTAATTTTTTGTATTTTTAGTAGAGACAGGGCTTCGCCATGTTGCTCAGGCTTTTCTTGAACACCTGGGCTGGAGCAATCCGCCCTCTTGGACCTCCCAAAGTGCTGGGATTACAGGCGTGAGCCACTGTGTCCGGCCAAGACCATATTTTATGGCACCATTTATATGCAGTGTTCGGAATAGGCAAATCTATAAAGGCAGAAAGTAGATCAGTGGTTCCCAGGGGCTGGGGTGTGGGAAATGGGAAGTGACTGCTGACGCGTGTGGGGTTCCTGTGTGGGATGATTAAAATGTTTTAAAATTAGATTGCAGTGTTGGCTTCACAATTCTGTGAACACACTATAAGTCGCTGAACCATACATTTTAAATGGGTGGACTTTATGTATGTACATTCTATTTCAATAAAGACGTTTTAAAAAGGGAGTGTTTTAGTTGAGACAAATTAAAAAATATTTGCAGATAAGAAAACAATAAGGAATAACTTCAAGACTGTTGACTGACTAGGAATAAATCAGTAGCCTAAAATGCGGTTTCAGTTGGGTGGGGTGGCTCATGCCTATAATACCAGCACTTTGGGAGGCCGAGGCAGGAGGATCCCTTGAACCCAGGAGTTCAAGACCAACCTGGGCAACATACGAAGATCTCATCTCTGTTAATATAATTACAAATTTAAATAAATAAATAAATAAAATGTGGTTTCCAACACCAGAAAGCACTTTCCAAACTACAGTTGATGTTTTGAAATCTACAAAATACTTCTTCAGTGAGGATGTGCTTTGTAAACTGTCATGAACTTTGCCAACCATGAAGACCTTGGGAAATTATAAAACAATGCTACTTTTTTTGGGGAGAGGGGGATAGAATTTCACTCTGTAACCCAGGCTGGAGTACACTGGTGCGATCTCAGCTCACTGCAACCTCTGCCTCCTGGGTTCAAGCTATTCTCCTGCCTCAGCCTCAGGAGTAGCTGATATTACAGATGCACGCCACCATGCCTGGCTAATTTTTCTATTTTGTAGTAGAGATGGGTTTCACCATGTTGAACAGGCTGGTCTTGAACTCCTGATCTCAAGTGATCCACCCACCTTGGCCTCCCAAAGTTCTGGGATTACAGGCATGAGCCACTGAGCCTGGCCACAATGCTACATTTTTTAAATGCAAATTTTCATATGAATGGAAATACAGAAAAAAACAAAAAACAAAAAACATCTGGGCTTTGGGAGGCCAAGGCCAGCAGATCACCTGAGGTCAGGAGCATGCCACTGCACTCCAGCCTGGGCGACAGAGCGAGACTCCATCTCAAAACAACAACAACAGCAATAAAAAACGTTTGGAGAGATATTTACCAAAGATCACAGCCTTTGGAGAGGTGGGAAGAGAACAGGATTGGGGATTAGGACAAAAGGTGACCTCAACTGTAGTTCTAAGTTGTTTTTTGTTTATTTGAGACTGAGTCTTGCTTTGTTGCCCAGGCTACAGTGCAGTCGCGTCATCTCGACTCACTGCAACCTCCACCTCCTGGGTTCAAGCCTACCGAATAGCTGGGACTATAGGCGCACGCCACCACATCCAGCTAATTTTTGTATTTTTTTTAGAAGAGATGGGGTTTCACCATATTGTCCAGGCTGATCTCAAACTCCTGACCTCATGATCCACTCACCTTGGCCTCCCACAAGTGCTGGGATTACAGGCGTGAGCCACCTTGCCCAGCTGTTTTTTTGTTTTTTACAAGAGATATAGATTCCTGACGTTCATATTATTTTTTTCTTTTATTTATTAATTTTTTTTTTTTTTTTTTTTTTTTTTTTTTTTTTTTTTACAAAGATGGGGTTTCACCATGATGGCCAGGCTGGTCTTCAACTCCTGACCTCAGGTGATCCACCCACCTCGGCCTCCCAAAGTGCTAGGATTATAGGTGTGGGCCACTGTGCCCGGCCAAGTTCATATTATTTAGTTAAAAAAAATTTTAAGTCACGGTCTCATTCTTTCGCACAGGCTGGAGGGCAATGGCATGATTATAATTCACTGCAGCCTCCACTTCCCTGGCTCAAGTGATCCTCCTGCCTCAGCCTCCTAAGTAGCTGAGACTACAGGCATGTACCACACCTGGCTAATTTTTTAAGTTTTTGTAGAGATGAAGCCTCACTATGTTGCCTAGGCTGTAGTTAAAAAGTAATAAAATATTTTATACATGAAATTATTATAAAAATTATTTTATACATAAAAATAAAATTTTCTGCATGGCCAAAATAGTACTATAAGACAAGTGAAAAGACAAACGATGAACTAGAAAAAGTAGGCAACTCTTGGCCGGGTGCAGTGGCCCATGCCTGTAATCCCAGCACTTTGGGAGGCCGAGGCGGGTAGATCACCTGAGGTCAGGAGTTTGAGACCAGCCTGGCTAACACGGTGAAACCCTGTCTCTACTAAAAATACAAAAATGACCAAGGCATGGTGGTGGGCACCTGTAATCCCAGCTACTTGGGAGGCTGAGGCAGGAAGAATGGCTTGAACCCGAGAGGTGGAGGTTGCAGTGAGCTGAGATGGTGCCATTGCACTCCAGCCTGGGTGACAGAGCAAGGCTCTGTCTCAAAAAAAAAAAAAGGAAAAGGAAAAAATAGACAACTCGTATCACAAAGTTCTATCAGCCTAATATATAAAGTGCTTCCAGAAATTAAGAAGAAAAATACATCCTAATGGTAATAAGCCAAGTATACGGTAAGTTCACAGAACAAGTAATAGAAAAGATATAACACAAAAAGCTGCTTAACTACACCTATAATATGAGAAATGTAAATTAAAACCACACTGCAGGCTGGATGTGGGGGCTCACACCTGTAATCCCAGCACTTTGGGAGGCTGAGGCGGGCAGATCACTTGAGCTCAGGAGTTCAAGACCAGCCTGACCAACATGGCAAAAACCCGTCTCTACTAAAAATACAAAAATTAGCTAGGCATAATGGCACATGCCTGTAATCCCAGCTACTTGGGAGGCTGAGGCATGAGAATCGCTTCAACTCATGAGGCAGAGGTTGCAGTGAGCCGAGATCACGCCACTGACCTCTACTTTGGGCAACAGAGCAAGACTCTGTCTCAAAAAAAACGGAAAAAAAGATTAAAACATTAAAACTACACTGCAATACCATTTTTCACCTATCAGATTGGCAAAAATCCAAAGATTTGACAGTGTGGTCTGGTGGCAAGGCTGTGGGGAGACAGGCACATTCATGTGTTATTCATGAGAAAGAAAAATGGAGGGCAGTGTCTGTCCATATGACAAATGCATTTACCCTTTAACCCACCTATCCCACTTTAGGAAATTTATCCTCTGAGATGAACCACACATGAGGTACAAAATGTTGTATAACAAGAGTAATTGTTATAGCCAGCATTGCTCTAGGCCCAAATACTACAGCCTTCCTCATCACATTTCCCTCTATTTGCTGGAACTCTGCAGTAATACACGTACAAATGTAAAATGTCTGTGCTATAAACGACACCCTTGTGCAGTGCACAACTTGTACAACTATCCATGGCAGGCCTGACTGCAGCATGGGTTGTAGTAGTAAAATCATTGAGAATAAAGCCAGTGTCCATCAACAAGGAATAGCAAATGAACCATAATATACACACAGAGTGGAATGTTGGACACCTGTAAAAAAATAATGAGGAAGCTTCTTATGTCTCCAGGATATGTTGTCAAATAATTCAGACCAATGATATTATACCTACTATATACAAAATGAGAAAAACAAGAATATCTGTTTGTATTTACATTTAAAAAATGATGGAGGGTCCAGTCTAGTGCCTTTGGTGAAAAAAAAAAAAAAATGATGGAAGGGGCCAGGCATGGTGGCTTACACCTGTAATCCCAGCATTTTGGGTGGCCGAGGTGGGTGGATCACCTGAGGTCGGAAGTGCGACACCAGCCTGACCAATATGGAGAAACCTCGTCTCTACTAAAAATACAAAATTAGCCTAGTGTGGTGGTGCATGCCTGTAATCCCAGCTAGTCAAGAGGCTGAGGCAGCAGAATCACTTGAACCCAGGGGGCGGAGGTTGCAGTAAGCTGAGACCACCCATTGCACTCCAGCCTGGGCAACAAGAGTGAAACTCTGTCTCAAAAAAAAAAAAAAGATAGAAGGATGCAAAAGAAACTAACGAAAGGGCTTCCCCACATGGTAGATTGTGCTACATGGCACAATTATGGCTCACTATAGCCTTGACCTTCTGGGCTCAAAGGATCCTCCCAGCTCAGCCTCCTGAGGAGCTGGGTCTACAGGTGCACACCTCCACATCCAGCTAATTTTTTGATTTTTTTGTAGTGATGGTGTCTTGCTATGTTGTCCAGGCTGGTCTCGAACTCCTGGCCTCAAGCGATCCTCCAACCTTGGCCTTCTAAAGTGCTGGAATTACAGGTGTGAGCCACAGAACTTGGCTATATTGAGATTTTTTTTTTTTGAGTTGGAGTCATACTCTTGTCGCCCAGCTGGAGTGCAGTGGTGGGCTCACTGCAACCTCCGCCTCCCAGGCTCAAGCGATTCTCCTGCCTCAGCTTCCTGAGTAGCTGGGATTACAGGCATCTGCCACCATGCTCAGTTAATTCTTATATTTTTAGTAGAGACGGGGGTGTTCACCATGTTGGCCAGGCTGGTCTTGAACTCCTGACCTCAAGTGATCTGCCTGCCTCGGCCTCCCAAAGTGTTGGGATTACAGGCATGAGCCACCATGCCCAGCCCATATTTTGATTTTTTAAATCGTGAATAATTGTATATTCAAAAAATAGAATGGCTGCACTTTTCCCAGTTGCAGATTGTAACTGTGTGTAAAAGATGTTGAGCTGTAAAATGTCAGGTCAGTGACATTAAACCCTGTCATCTGTGCAGCCCGACTCAGGAGAGATCATTACTCATTTTCAGTTATGAATCATGTGTTCTGTAGCTCCTGCAAATGCTTTTTGCTTTTCTTGTAGCCACCCCAGACTCTCTCCCTAAACCTCCCAGGCTCAAGAATAGGGCTGAGACTCCCAGCCAGGGCCCCGCCCCCAGGAAGTGGTCACTGACTATTGATTAGACCAGATTAACGGATGAATCTGGAGACAGTGTACTCTGGGGCCAGACTGCCTGAGGTCTAACCCCAGCTTTGTCATTTATTAGCTGGGTGACCCTGAGCATGTCAGTTCATCTCCCTGTGCTTCAGCTTCCACATCCATAAAATGGGAATAAAAAGCAGTTCTGCTGGGCGCAGTGGCTCATGCTGGTAATCCCAGCACTTTGGGAGCCTGAGGTGGGCGGCTTGCTTCAGTCCTGGAGTTCAAGACCAGCTAGGGCACCATGTGAAACCCGTCTCTAAAAAAAAAAAAAAAAAAAAACAATTACCCAGGTGTGGTGGCACACACCTGGAGTCCCAGTTCCTTGACAGCTAAGGTAGGAGGACTACCTGCGCCTGGGAGGCAGAGAGGCTACAGTGGGTCGTGATCACACCGCTGGACTCCAGCCTGGGAGACACAGCAAGACCCTGTCCCAGAAAAGCAAAACAAAACAAAAATGAAGTCCTTACCATGTAGGGTTGCTGTAAGGACTAAATGAGCTAATTCATTTATACACAGGGCACAGAGTAAGGATATGATAACTATGAGCTCTTCATGAAGGTGGAGGGCTCAGGCACAGTGACAGGTAAGAGGCTAGGAGGGACTGGGTGGGAGGCAGGGTCCCAGGGATGTGAGGCTCAAGCTCAGGGAAGCAGGCATTGCCCCTCAGGGTTGGGGAACGAAAGGAAAAGGCTGACTGTGACAAAGGCTGCCAAGATGACAAGCCAGAAGGGAGAGTCGGAGGTGAAGAGGTCACTGATGATCTTGGTCAGAGGAGTTTCAGCAAGTCACGAATCAGGGAAGGGGTGGGAGGTGAGAACGGAACGATCAAGGGCAGATGACGCTTGCAAGGCGTGGCTGAGATGCAGAGAGACACAGGGAGGCTCTTGGGGGACAACTGGGAGGCACGGGGCACTTTGATTTTCACTCAGGGAATCCTGAATTTACCTAAGTGCAGATGGCCAGTAACGGCTGCAACCCACAGAGTAAGAAGCCATGAATCCACACTGATGTAAATGAATGGATGAATGAGTAAATGAAATGGACAAGAAGGAAAACTCTTTCTTACAGTAAACGCACTGCAGTGCCTAATGACAGTAAAGTGAAATTAAAAAACCACCATTTGCCAGCTATTAGAGGAAAAATTGTTTCAGGGAAGAATCATCAATGGATGCTGACCCTAGAGTGAGCAGGGTATTTACATAGCCTCAAACTATGTCCTCACAAGACACTTACTGGTTGCAAAGGGAACAGTAACTTCATCGTGGAGTCCCTGGTGAACACCATGTTAGCCAAGGCACCCAAGTTAACAACAGCAGTAATGAGTGCAGTTGGCCAGGTGCAGTGACTCACACCTGTAGTCCCAGCACTTTGGGAGCCTGAAGCAGGAGGATTGCATGAGCCCAGCAGGTCAAGGCTGCCGTGAGCTAGACTGTTCCACTGCACTGTAGCTGTGCAATAGAGCAAGACTCTCACTCTACAAACACATAAGTAAATAAACAGTAATGGAAAGAAACCCCACATGCCTCCCGAGAGGCTGCAAAAGCTCTGATATTCCTGCAAAAGAGGTGTAACCCTAGTCTAACAATGATGAAAACTCAGACAAACCCATACTGAACAACATTTTACAAAACAGCTTGCTTGTGTTCTTCAAACATGTCAGGGAAGATAAAGACAGACTCAGGTGCAATTCCAGACTGAAGAAGGAACTGATAGAATACCTAAATGTGATCCCCGGTTCTGGGTTGGCAAAGAAAAGACACTGACAAAAGAAATTTCTCGGCAGGGCGTGGTGGCTCACGCCTGTAATCCCAGCACTTTGGGAGGCTGAGGCGAGTGGATCACCTGAGGTCAGGAGTTCAAGACCAGCCTGGCCATCATGGTGAAACCCCATCTTTTTAAAAAAAAAGAAAGAAAGAAATTTCTCCAACAAGGGAAATTTAATACCCTCTGGGAATGTATAGCAGCGTTGTGTCAGTGTTAATTTCCTGATTTGCATAATTGTCCTGCGGTTAGGTAAGAGAATGAATTTGTTCTCAGGAGATACACACTGAAGTGTTTAAAAGTGAAGGGAAATTGGCCAGGCCAGGTGGCTCATGCTATTAATCCCGGCACTTTGGGAGGCTGAGGCAGGCGGAACACTGGAGGCTAGGAGTTCGAGACCGGCCAACTTGGTGAAATTCCATCTCTACTAAACACACACACACACACACACACACACACACAATTAGCTGGGCATGGTGGTGGGTGCCTGTAATCCGAACTACTCAGGAGGCTGAGGCAGGAGAATTGCTTGAACCCAGGAGGCGGAGGTTGCCCTGAGCCAAGATTGCGTCACTGCACTCCAGCAGGGCCAGCTCCAAAAAAAAAAGGAAAGGGAAATCATGATGGAGTAAATAGACAACATTAGGACAACGTGGGTGAAGGGTATTCAGAAATTCTATGTGCTGTTCTGGCAACTTCTCTATAAACCTGAGTTATTTCAGAATAAAAAGTTAGCAAAATGGTGACCGTAAAGACCAGGCAGCAATGATAGCAGCCAGCATCTCTTGAGCACTCGCCGTATTCCAGGTACTGCCCAGACGGCCCATCCTCAAAACAGTTAATTGTTGTTTTATTTTTATTGTAGATACAGGGTCTCACTATGTTGCCCAGGCTGATCTTGAACTCTTGGGCTCCAGCGATTCTCCTGCCTCGGCCTTCCAAATGGCTGGGGTTATAGGCATGAGCCACCACACTCTGCCAATAGTTAATGGTTAATATGATTATTCTATCCCCATTTTACAGAAGAGGAAACTGAGGCTCAGAGAAGACATGGACTTGTCCAGGGCTGCATTAAGAAAAGATGGCAGAGTTAGGATGGGAGAGGTGGATCAAGGAGGATGAGCGGGTTCCTGAAAAAGGATGTGCCATCACTTCCCTCCTAGCAGCTTCATTATTTAGACTTGGAATGGTCTAGTTAGTGACTGCCTCCCCCATCAGACTATAAACCCGTGAAAGCGCGGGCTTTCTGTTTCTGAGACAACTGTTTCTGTGCCAGAGTCCCTTCTGGCATCTGGTGAAGCCTTAATCAGGATCATGGGTTTTTTTGTTTGTTTGTTTGTTTTGAGATGGAGTCTCGCTCTATCACTGGAGTGCAGTGGTGGGATCTTGGCTCACTGCAACCTCTGCCTCCTGGGTTCAAGGGATTCTCCTGCCTCAGCCTCCTGAGTAGCTGGGACTACAGGTGCATGCCACCACGCCTGGCTAATCTTTTTGTATTTTTAGTAGAGGCAGGGTTTTACCGTGTTAGCCAGGATGGTCTCGATCTCTTGACGTGATTGGCCCGCCTTGGCCTCCCAAAGTGCTGGGTTTACAGGCATGAGTCACTGCACCCAGCCTTGTATCATGTTTTTAAATGTACAAAATAAATTCATAGCAGAGGAAACAAGTATTGAATAGCTATCGAAATATTTTAAAAATGAATTTGTGATCCAATAATACTTGTATGTTGTTAATCTATCCAATAAGAAGATCTAAGGCCAGGCGCAGTGGCTCACACTGTAATTTCAGCACTTTGGGAGGCCGAGGCGGGTCAATCATCTGAGGCCAGGAGTTCAAGACCAGCCTGTCCAACGTGGTGAAACCCTGTCTCTACTAAAAATACAAAAATTGGTTATTGATATGTTGATAGTGTCACTACAAGCCCCACACAAGAGAATAAAGCAGTGAATGTTTATCGATAGAATAACTGATGCCTGTTCACAATGATAATGTTATGACTGCTGATACAGATAGTGGTAATAATAGTTCTCATTTGTGTTAATACATTTCACCCTCAAAATCACCCGAGGGACTGGGCGAGGTGGCTCATGTCTATAATCCCGGCACTTTGGGAGGCTCAAGTAGAATTGCTGGAGCCTGGGGGTTCACGACCAGCCAGCCTGGGCAATGTAGTGAGATCACATCTCTACGAAAAACAAATTTAAACATTAGCCAGGCATGATGTCACACACCTGTAGTCCCAGCTACTCAGGAGGCTGAGGTGGGAGGATCGCTTAAGCCCCAGTGGTCAAGGCTGCAGTGAGCTGTGATCACGCCATTGCACTCCAGCCTGGGCAACAGAGAGAGCCCTTGGCTCTAAAATAAAAGAAAACAGAATGCATATAACCCAAGACTGTTTTATCCTCATTTTACAAATAATGAGTGAGAGGCTTGCAGAGATGTCTCTTGCCTGAGGCAGGCAGCCAGAAGGGTATGACTGGCTCTTGGCAACCCGCACGGTGCCCTGCACCCACCTTCTGGAAGTCCTTCTTGGAGATGAGGCCACGGGGATCCGTGACGTAGTCCTGGAAGGCTTCAGAGCCCACAATGTCCTTGAGTTTCAGGAACATGTCGAAGAACTTCAGGATCATCTCCACGTTGGACGAGGATTCCACCAGCATGTCCACCATCTGCCGGGCGATCATGCCGTTCACCACATTCCCTGCAGGCAGTCCCAGGTCAGTGTGGCCGGCGGACACTCCCTTCTGTGGCCCCACTGGGCTTGCCTCACTTTCCAGCCCAGGAGCCACCAACGCTGGCAGACTGTCCCTGGCCAGCCGCAGCCTCCAGCCAACCAGTCCCTTTCTGACCTGCGTCGGCCTCCTGTGCCAACCTGGCTGATCCTACCCTTGCCCACCTCCCCCAGTAAAGATAATGATGAGAGGCCGGGCACAGTGGCTCCCACCTGTAATCCCAGCACTTTGGGAGGCTGAGGCAGGTGGATCACTTGAGGCCAGGAGTTTGAGACCAGCCTGGCCAACATGGTGAAACCCCATCTCTACTAAAAATACAAAAACTAGCTGGGCTTGGTGGCAGTTGCTTGTAATTCCAGCTACTCGGGAGGCTGAGGCATGAGAATTGCTTGAACATGGGAGGCGGAGGTTGCAGAGCCGAGATCGTGCCACTGCACTCCAGCCTGGGTGATGGAGTGAGTCTCAAAAAAAAAAAAAAGATAATCATGGCATATGCTGAAGGCAGGTGCCAAATGCTACCCTGGCACCATCATGCAAAAAGGGAAGTGTGTTACTCTGTTTTTACAGAGGAAGAAACTGAGATGCAGAGAAAGTCATGGATGAAAGTTACATAGTCAGTTAAGGAGGGAGAAAGGATTTGAACTGAGAGCTGCATGGCTTCAGGGCCTACAGACCTAAAACTTCTACCAAGTCCACACAGTCAGGCAGGTCTGCAGAAGACTGAGGCCAGCCAATCGTAAGCAGCAAGGAGAGGTGGAGACGGCAAACTGGGATTCCACACTCCTTCTAAAGGAGCAGCTGAAGCTTGGCTCCAGCTTATTTTTGTATTTTTAAATTTTAATATAATTTCACACGTATATAAAAGCTGCAAGAATCGTGTAAGGGATCCTCATATATCCATATTCATCAGTTGTTTGTCTTTTGCCACATTTGGTTTGTTTTTGGTTGTTTTTTGTTTTTAAAGACAGGGTTTCACCATGTTGGTCAGGCTGGTCTTGAACTCCCAACCTCAGGTGATCTGCCCGCCTTGGTCTCCAAAGTGCTTGGATCACAGGCGTGAGCCACCACGCCCGGCCGGGTTTGTTTTTTTGAGACAGGGTGTTGCTCTGTCACCCAGGCCGGAGCGCAGTGGTGAGATCAGTGCTGGACCTCCCAGGCTCTAGTGATCCTCCCGCCTCAGCCTCCCGAGTAGCGGGGACTACAGGCACACACCACCACGTCAGGCTAATTTTAGTATTTTTTGTGGAGACAGGGTCTCACCGTGTTGCCCAGGCTGATTCCAAAGTGCTGGGCTCAAGTGATCCTCTGACCTCGGCCTCTCAAAATGCTGGGATTACAGGCACGGGTCGCACCTGCATCATATTTGTTTTATAATTCTCTTTCTGTATATTTTTTTCTGAACAATTTGAGAGTAAATTGCAGACATGAGGTCCTTTTACCCTGAAACATTCCAGTGTCTATGTCCTAAAAGACAAGGACATTCTTTTTTTTTTTTTCTTTGAGACAGTCTCACTTTTGTCGCCCAGGCTGGAGTGCAATAGTGCGATCTCGGCTCACCACAACCTCCATCTCCCAGGTTCAAGTGATTCTCCCGCTTCTGCCCTCCGAGTAGCTGGGATTACAGGCTCAAGCTACCACGCCTGGCTAATTTTTTGTATTTTTAGTAGAGATTGGGTTTCACCGTGTTAGCCAGGATAGTCTCGATCTCCTGACCTTGTGATCATCCACCTGCCTTGGCCTCCCAAAGTGCTGAGATTACGAGCATGAGCCACTGTGCCTAGCCCAGGACATTGATATAATTAAATTATTTAATCTAATCCAGCTAATTTTTGCTAGGGAGAATATGGACCGAGGGTCACTGAAGCTTAAAGTTTTCTGAGAAAAGCGGGAAATCTTGATGTTTAAGGGGAACCTTCTGACTTTTTTGGAGATGGAGTTTTGCTTTTGTTGCCCAGGCTGGAGTGCAGTGGCACGATCTCAGCTCACTGTAATCTCTGCCTCCCGGGTTCAAGCGATTCTCCTGCCTCAGCCTCCCCAGTAGTTGAGATTACAGGTGCCCACCACCATGTCTGGCTAAATTTTGTATTTTTAGTAGAGACAGGGTTTCTCCATGTTGGTCAGGCTGGTCTCAAACTCCTGACCTCAGGTGACCCTCCCGCCTCAGCCTCCCAAAGTGCTGGGATGACAGGCGTAAGCCACTGCGTCTGCCCTGCTGTGGCTTCTTCATCAACTCACGGATCTTGACATGACGTCAGGTGGGGTTGAGGGTTAGGTCTCCCGGGTCTCAGAGGGCCATTCTCAGGCTTCTGTGAACTTTTTTACTGTCCCCTCACCCTCACCCCAGGGCGTTTACCTTCCAGTAAGGACAGCAACATCACCACCATGTCCTTCTGCAGATCCAGCAGCTCCTTCAGCAGCTCGATCTGGCTTGAGTCCTACAGACCGCACACCCCAGCTCGGTCAGGGCCCGTCTCTGCGGACACCTCCCCCACCTGTTGCTTCCGCCCCTCCTCACCTACCCAGCACGGCCTAAACCCCTGTTTGCTCCCCTCTTACCTCCGAGGGGACCCGAGTCCAGACATGTTCCTCGGAAGCAGGGGAGGGGGCAGAGAGACAAGATTGTGGGGGTGGGGTTGGCACTTGGGGAAGGGCCTGATAGGTGATGGGTAGGGGGAAGGGGCTGGCCACCAAGGAGGACTGGGAGGCTTGCGGAGCAGACACGTGGGCCAGAGAGACAGAGACAGACAGAGAAAAACACTGGGAACAGAGACCCAGGCCTGGGGAGGGACGTGACCCAGCACGGCTGGCCTACGGTGGGCTTGACAGACGTATGTTGACTACGATGTGTGATGGCAAGAGTGGGACTCTGGGCTCAGGAGGAAGGCGGGGGAGGCAGCGTGTGCTTTCCGGTAAGCTGTCTAGGGGAACGTGGGGCCACGGTATGGGGCCCTTAGAAACCTTCAACACAAGGTTTTCGCTCATGGCCCCATTTATGTTAGGTTGAGTCACATAAAATTGCCAACATGTGATCACTTTTCACTCACAAAGTGGTAATTTGTTTTTTTTTTAGATGGAGTCTGGCTCTGTCGCCCAGGCTGGAGTGCAGTGGCACAATCTGGGCTCACTGTAACCTCCACCTCCCGGGTTCAAGTGAGTCTTCGGCCTCAGTCTCCCGAGTTGCTGGGACTACAAGCGCACACCACCACACCCAGCTAATTTTTGTATTTATTATTATTATTTTTTAGTACAGATGGAGTTTTACCATATTGGCCAGGCTGGTCTCATGATCCGCCCACCTCGGCCTCCCAAAGTGTTGGGATTACAGGCATGAGCCACCACACCCAGCCCTCCCGCTCTCCACTCAATAATCCCTCAGTTTTCGTCTGTGGAGTCTCCCGTCCCACAGTCATAGCATATGGAGCTAACCCTACCTACTGGTTCTATAGGTGGGTATATGACATGGCCTGGCCAATCAGAGCTTTCTTTCCCAAGGCTAGGGTGATTGGCTCAGGGATGGACGTGTGACCCAATATGCCAGTCAAAGAGAATCTAGGGGGGTTTTCTTGGAGCTCTAAGGAAAGAGGAGTTCTCTTCCCTCTGGGGCTGTTAAGAAGTAGGGTGGATAGGAGCCTGAGGCACCGTTTTTTTCCAGTCCAGGGAGAGAGCCTGCTTGCAAATGCAGTCAAAGAGGAGACAGTTCTGCTAACATCACTCTATGCCCTGGATCTCTGATACGAACTGATACATTCTTTATTTATATTTTTCTAAAGTCTAAGCTACCGCTTTGCATTGGATTTCTAGCTTTTGCAACCTAGTCTAGACAGAGGCGGATGAATTGTTCCTGCAGGATTTGGAATTCTACACGATGACACCAACACTCTAGAATTTTAGGATGATACCAACAGCACAACTTCAGCTGCTGTGACACGTTGGAATTGCATTCTAAGTTTAACTACTTTTAAAAAGTCAGATGACGTGAGTTAGGATTTCTGTCAGCCCCTGGGGCACCTTTGGGCAAATTAGAAAAAAAGGCACCCCCTAAAACACTTCGGTTGGGAAGTTATAGTATACTGGATACTTTACTGCCATCTGCTGGAAAACTAAACTATTGCAATAAATACACCAATATAGTTATGATTTGTGGGATGTGGATGCCCTCAGAGATTGTGCCTTTGTGCAGTACACAACCTGCGCAACAGTATATGGCAGCCTTGAATATGGTTACCAGACAGAAGCAGAGCAAATGGATTAAGTGTTTGTGAGACATTGACAAGGCTGCAAAGGGGTGAAGGAAAGAGGAACACAAGGATTATGGAAATAGGAGATAGGGCTCAACAGGGACCTTACATCATGAATGCCTGATATGGGTGTCATCTGCAGCAGGCAAGATAAAGAAGCAAAACACCTCCTCAGCCCCAGGCTCTAATCTAGAAGCCAGCCCCATCCTACCCGAAGGACTGTCCACATCTGAGATGACCTCGTCAGAGATGAAAACACTAACCAATCACAGAGGAGCTCTGACCATTGGGGAGGGGCCCAAATGTCAGATCAACGAAACCGTAGATGGAAAACCAGCTGATAGGTGGGGGGCAGAGGAGGAGGCGGGGTAAGGCAGACAGCCAATCCAGAAGGAGGGTGGATTTGGCCACTGGGAGGGAAACAGTCTGGAACATGCCAGGAGCACTTGGGTGACAAACTGACCAATGGGGCAAGACTTGGAAACGGACCACTTGGGGGACGCCCGGAAACAGGTGGATGGAGACCAGAGGGGCTCGAACCTGAGCGAGCTTCATCATCATGTGGGCGAACACGTGCAGGAATCCCACCACCGCGTCCCATAGGCGGCTGTGCGCCAGGCTCTGCTGGTTTCCGGTGCAGGGGCCCTGGGGGGCAGAGGGCCGTGTGAGCGGGAAGGGAACCCCTGAGAAGGGATCAGGAATCGCCATGCGGGAACCCCGCCCTTCCTCCTCCCGCCTCAAGGGGCGCGCCCCACCTGGATGTACTCGGTGAGGCTGTTGAACACCTGCTTAGCCACAGACATGGCTTTGGAGAAGTTCCTCTTGCCCTGCTCTTCAATGACATCCTTGCCTGAGTAGTACCAGTAGAAGTCGCTGATGGATTCCTGGGGGGAAGGCGGGGGGTGAGGGGGTGCTGGGGGCGGCCATGGCCTGGCAGCCCCTGACCCAAGTCACACCTGAACAGTCTCACGTCCTCACCTGCAGCCGCAGAAGGTAGTCCACCGTGCAGATGATGATGTTAATAGTGGTTGTGTTCCCCGTCTGCGTCCGTAGATAGTTCTGGAAATCTGGGGAGATGAACAGTCACTCATTCAGCACCTCCCATGTGCTAGGCAAGATGAACAGTGGGTCATTTATTCGTTTATGCGACACTCATGTGCTGAGTACCTATCGTATGCTAGAAAGCATGTAATCATCAATTTATTTAATGACTATAACGTACTTATTATGTGTCAGAGAAAGATGGTCATTTATTCATTTATCTAAAAATACTGGCCAGGCGTGGTCGCTCATGCCCATAATCCCAGCACTTTGGGAGGCCAAGGTGGGTGGATCACTCGAGGTCAGGAGTTCGAGACCAGCCTGGCCAACATGGTGAAACCCCGTCTCTACTAAATAAACCACAAAATCACCCAGGCGTGGTGGTGGGTGCCTGTAATCCCAGCTACTTGGGAGGCTGAGGCAGGAGAATTGCTTGAACCTGGGAGGCGGAGGTTGCAGTGAGCCGAGATTGCACCACTGCACTCCAGCCTGGGCAACAAGAGTGTAACTCCATCTCAAAAAAATAAAAAAAAATAAAAAATAAAGAAAAATATTGAGGGCCTACTATGTGTTAAATGTGGTGGAGGGTCATTTATTCACTCATTTTTTTCTAACAAATATTGTATTAAGCACTGACTGTGTAGCAGGGAGAAATAGAGATTCAGTCCCCCATTTGTTTCCAAACAATCTCATAGAATGCCTACTATGTGCTGGGAATATTCAAGCATTTATCCAACGAATATTTTATTGAGCACCTACTAAAGGCCAGGGAACATAAGCATTGGTCATTCATTCATTTATTCATCATATTTTATCGAGTGTATACTACATGCTAATGAGATAAAGATTGTCACATATTCTTTGCTACAACAAATTTATTGAGTTCTTACTGTGTGTCATGCAGTATTCTAGGCTCTGGAGATATAGTAGTGAAAGAAAACAGTTCCTGGCCTTGTGGGGGATTTTTTTTTTTTTTTTTTTTTTTTTTTTTTTTTTTGACAAAGTCTCCCTCTGTTGCCCAGGTTGGAGTACTGTGCCATGATCATAGCTTGCTGCAGCCATCACCTCCTGGGTTCAGGTGATCCTCCCAACTCAGCCCCCTAGGTAGCTGGAACTATAGGTGTGTGCCACCATGTCCGACCAATTTTTACATTTTTTTGTTGGGGCTGGTCTCGAACTCCTGGCCTCAAGCAACCCTCCCACCTCAGCCTCCCATAGTGCCAGGATTACAGGCATGAACCGTGTGTCCAGCCTCTGTCCTTGTGAAGTTTATATTCTTGTGCAGTAATTTTTCAATCTTTCTGACTACAATCTATGGTAGGAAATCCTTTTTACATTGAGACCTGATACACGTGTTCAATCTGAAATCGTATTCGCATCCTGCTGAAACAGAAGTTTCACACTGCCTTGCTCTGTGCGGTGCATTCTGTTCTCTTCCGTCCTGTACTGCTCTAGTTAACTACGAAAGAAGAAATTTGTGGTTCTCATCCTCGGCTGCACATGAGAACAGGAGGCTTTTAAAAATCCCAGTGCTCGGGCCCAACCGCAGATCAATTAAGTCAGAACCTCTAGAGGCGAAACCTGGGCCTCAGTATCTTTTAAAGCTACCCAGGCATGCCAGTGTACAATTATGATGAGAACCTCTGCATGAAACTGATTCATGCACATCTGATGGGTTGGTTCCCACTATTTGTTCACCCCCAGTTTTTCTTTCCCCCTAGCTTTGCTTTTTGAGAGGCAGTCTCGCTCTGTCGCCCAGGCTGGAGCGCAGTGCCACGAGCTCAGCTCACTGCAACCTCTGCCTCTTGGGTTCAAGCAGTTCTCCCGCCTCAGCCTCCTGAGTAGCTGGGATTACAGGCATGCAGCACTGCACTCGGCTAATTTTTGTATTTTTAGTAGAGACCGGGTTTCACCATGTTGGCCAGGATGGTCTCGATCTCCTAACCTCATGATCTGCCTGCCTCTGCCTCCCAAAGTGCGTGCTGGAATTACAGGCGTGAGCCACTGCGCCCAGGCACTTTTTTCTTTTTTTTTGAGACGGAGTCTGGCTCTGTCACCCAAGCTGGAGTGCAGTGGCATGATCTTGGCTCATTGCAGCCTCCGCCTCATAGGTTCAAGCAATTCTCCTGCCTCAGCCTCCCAAGTGGCTGGGATTACAGGCACCTGCTACTGTGCCAGGCCAATTTTTGCATTTTTAGTAGAGATGGGGGGTTCACCATCTTGGCCAGGCTGGTCTTGAACTCTGGACCTCATGATACAACTGCCCGGCCTCTCAAAGTGCTGGGATTACAGACGTGAGCCATCACACCCAGCTCCCCCTAAGTTTTTTACAGTCAGTTCACAATCACTCTATCAGGTCAGCTAAATGGAAGGCCCATTTTGCCTAGTTTCATGATATAGACAAAGAATACTCAAATATTCAACATTTTATAAGCAAAGGTACAGGCTTTCCCATCAACCCTGCTTTCTAACTCCTTTGTGTTAAATTGTTAAATTAAATTGTGTTAATTTAAACAGGACTATATGCAAAAATAAAAGATACACAGCTCCTGTAAAAAAAATTCTGCCAACTGAAAACACCTGTTATAGACATGTGCAAATTAGCGACAGACAAACCTTTTGTCTGCTTTGAATAGCACTGACTCCTCAAGGCATGCAAGGCCCCTGAGATTTGAAAGGTATTTCTAATTTCTCTTTGATTGGGCCATGAATTTAGGCAGAGGACTGGGATGCAAATTTGTTGGGAGACAGCAATCCCTCTGCTAACAACATTCTCATTTTCAAAACACATTCTTGAGGAACAAAATTCATTTTAAACCCAAAGGCTGATTCCATCTTAGTTAAAATTAAAGAATGAAATTCTCAGTCCCGGCTGGTGTAGTGGCTCACACATGTAATTCCAGCATTTTAGGAGGCCAAGGCAGGAGGATTGCTTGAATCTAGGAGTTTGAAACCACTTGGACAACATAGTGAGATCTCGTCTCTACAAAAAATAAAAAACTCAGCCACACATCATGACGCATGTCTGTAGACCCATATACTTGGGAAGCTGAGGGGTTGATTACTTGAGCCGGGAGGCAGAGGTTGCAGTGAGCTTTGATCACACCACTGTACTCCAGTCTGGGTGACAGAGTGAGACTCTGTCTCAAAAAAAAAAAAAAAAGGAAAAAAAAATCTTAGTCCCAAGGCACAAAGATTTGACAAATCTTGAAAACTGGTTGTGGACACAAGAGCTTTTGAAAATTCAAAACAAAGGGCTCATCCTTTATCCTTTGTTGAAAGAAAAAGAACGAAGATTAAATATATTTACAAATCAATTACCTTAATGAGCACTAACCAAGTAGGTGAAGGTTCTATGGAAGTTAGAGTTCTAATTACTCCAATTCTTGTCATGCAAGTTAATTTCCGGGTAGTCTGTGGTTTCCTAATCATCTGCTAAGGGTTATAACCACAATCTCAAGACTGTACATGTTTGTTATAGGAAATGGCATTGGGTAGAATGTTTGTTGTGCAGAATTTTGACTGTTCTGTAAAGTTGTAAACTAGGTTTGCTGCATCAGGCTGTGTTCCTCGTCACTGATGTAGTGTAATTAATTCGCTGTCATCGTCAATCTTGTTAAATTGGCTGAACCACGACAAAAGAGAAAACTCTTAAGATGGGAAAGAATCTGTAAGCCTTTGTACAGATCTTCCCTCTGCAAAGATTTTATAAGCAAAATAAACAAGTGATTCTAATAGATTTATTTTTAAATGTCAGGCAGTTTTTTCCTTTAGGTCTTTTCTGGACCGAAAGTACTGAAATCCATCACGTGTACTGAACTCTGGCAGCCACTGCAGAATGCCTGTGGGAAAATGGCGTGTGACAAATTATCCATTTGGGCAAATTGATTTTTGGCCAAATTGGTTTTTGGCAGGTTGCTCTTGGAGAACTGGACTGGCCAGAGGAGATGAAGGGAAAGCAAAGTGACTGGATTCCAGAGGTTTTTTTTTTTTTTCCTTTAAGATGTAGGTTCACTCCTGTTGCCCAGGCTGGAGTGCAATGGCTCGATCTCGGCTCACTGCAACCTCTGCCTCCTGGGTTCAAGCGATTCTCCTGCCTCAGCCTCCTGAGTAGCTGGGATTACAGGCATGTGCCATCATGCCCTGCTATTTTTGTGTGTTTTTAGTAGAGACGGGGTTTCACCGTGTTGGCCAAGCTGGTCTGAAACTCCTGGCCTCAGGAGATCCACCCACCTCGGCCTCCCAAAGTGCTGGGATTACAGGTGTGAGTCACTGCACCAGGCCTCCAGAGAGATTTTGAAAGCTAGGTGGATTGACACTGACTGGAGAGTGGTCATCATTGATATGGGGAGGAGAGCGGTTGGAGACTAACTCAGGCAACCCTTCTGTACCGGCCCCCAAACCTCGGCTTCCCCTCCATCCCGCACCCCTCCTCCTCACCATTATTGTGCCCCTCACAGAGCAGTTGTAGGAATCGGAACAGATCCTGTGTGAATTCATCATCCGCCATGACCTTCTCCCCTGGGTGGAAGGGAGGGGCAGGGCCCAGGAAGGGTCAGATGCGCCAAGACACAGCACACGCATGCACAAGGCCCATGCACACTGCACATGCATGCACAAAGCATGGGGGTGCCGGGAGGAGCAGCCGCCACTTCAAAGACACTGTGAGGGCCGTGGGCATCCATGACGCCAGGCGGTCTCGACCTCAGAGTCCATGACATCAGCAGATGGAGACCCAAGGGGCCCCGAGTCACGAAGCTGAGGCCTCAAGTGTCTTTCTACATCAGTGCCCTCTGATGTCACAACTTGTGTTACACCCGGGAATGTCTGCTGACATAGCAGGCATTGAGGCAGCTGGTAACACCCTCAGCCCCGCTCCAGGCAATGGAGGTTAATGGGTTATGGGGGTTTGGGTCAGGTCACTTTCACACAAAGGCTCTGGGCAGGGGGAAGACTGGGCTGGGATAAGGGGTGGGGATTGAAAGCCAACCAATTGGCCCAGATGCCTTGAAAGCAGCCAATCCAGGAGTAGCAAAGGGGAGGCGTGTAAACAAGGGCCAATCACAACGGACATCTGAAAGAAGCCAATCACGGTGGGCGGTAGGGGAGGAGGCTAGACCGTAAATGGGTCAACCAGAGCAGGCGCAGAGGAGGCAGGCGCAGAGGAGGCACGCGCACACCAATCGGAGTGGATGCCAGAGGCAACCAATTCTGTTGGTGGGTGGGAACCGCTGAGCGACCAATCAGGTCGGGGCGCGAGAGCAGAGTGGGTGGGAATGGGGATTACTCCACACCAGGACTGCGAATCTGGGTCTGGAAGTCTAACAATATCCAGCTGGAAAGAAACTTTGCCGTGTTCTCCAGCTTCTGTTTTACACACGGGGAAAGTGAAGCTTAGGGAAGGTACGAGGCTCGTTCACAGGCCCATGTATGCTCAGTGGCCGATCTGGGACCTGAATCATATTCCCCAGACTCCTGATCTCCAGGCTTTGCACTGGCAGGGTGCACCTGCCGAAGGGTCCCTCCCTCCCCTCCATGTCCCAGATCCTCAGCCCCCAGGTGGAGGGGTGGCCGGGGTTAGGAGGGGTGGGTGGCAGCCGCACAGCATGGGGGCGGGCTGGGGGAATTACCGTTCTGGCGATTGATGACTGGGGCAGCCAACAGGATGGGAGGAGGAAGCAGGAGAAAAGAGAGAAAAAGAGAGAGGAAGACAGAGACCGCAAACACACACAACGACAGTCAGGGACAAAGACACAGAAAGACACAGACACACAGAGAGAGGAACAACCCGCAGAGAGAAAGGCAGAGTGATAAGGAGACAGAAGGAAGTGGATTCGCAGGGAAGAGGGTAGGAAATGAGGATAAAAGCAGAGGGAATGAAAGAAGACGGAGAGGGAGAGAGAGATGAAGAGGTAGAGGTGGAAAGGCAGGAGCAAGGATGGGGGTGGAAAGGTTAGACACACCACAACACGGCAAAGAGGAGACGTGATTAACCTGGATTAGGGACATTAATAAGAGAACAGCAACCAGGGCGTGACATTTGGGACAGGTGGAGGGGGGGTCCATGTGGTCATGGGCAAGAACACAAGACAGAATGACTTCTGGTCATAGGAGGAGGTGGTGGGCATGGGGAGGGAGACCTGGGGGACCGTAGCAGGGAGAGGAGCCCGAGGGAGCCCTTGGGAACTGGGGTCTTGGAGGAAGGGAGCTCTGGGTCATGGCGGGTGGCGGTAGGGTGGCAGGAATCCTGAAGGAAGATGTCCTGGGGAGAGGAAAGCCCAAGGGAGGGCCTCACCAGTGCCATCCTCGTTGACCATGCCCAGCCCCTCGGCCTTGTTCTGTCTCTCAAAGGCATTGAGATCCAGGACGCTGAGGAAAAGAAAGGAAAGACAAGGGGGATGTGATGAAGCCTCTGCCCTCCTCTCTTCCAGGCCTGACAGCTCCCCACTATGGTGGGATGGAGAGCCACAGTAAACCATGTAGATGCTGAAATCAAGAGGAAGTGGAAACGAAGAGCTGGCAGAAGCTAGGACATAACGTAGGGCCAGGATGAACCCTGTGCAAGCTGAAATGATGAAGAACAGAAACCACCCATTAGCAAAAGCTGCAGAGGGTAGGAAAAGTCAGCCAGCAGCAAGAAGCCAATAAAGGCAGACAACAGTGGAGGCATATTAATAGGGGTCATCAGAGAGCTCCCAAATCTCCTGCTGCCAAGTTCCCCTTGAATTCTAAACAAGTTTTTGGTTCCACTGTCCGGAAGCCATAATGCAACTCATTCTTAAAGCCTATGACATTTTGCCTCCCTATTGTTCTACATTAATTCTTATAATAAATTTCCTGTTATTTGAGTGATTCTGAGTGAGTTTCCTTTCCTGGGCTGAAAGAGCAGAATTAAAACTGGAAATGGTACCAGGAGTGGGGTGGCAGAGGCACCAAACAGAGCTTAACAAGAAGAGGTACACTCGAACCTACCTGCATGTTTGCATCAGTGCCTGGATACTCTGGAAGAAGCCAACTTCCTTCTTGTCCTTCAGATAATCCAGCATTTTCTGCAGAGGAGGAGAAAGGGGAGGAGGAAACTGGGAGTCACACAGGAACCTCCCATCCCTCTTTGCCTTCCTCCCAAGTCCCTTTGCCTCTGTTACCTGCTGCACCTCAGCATTGCCTCCATTGAGGATGGAGATGCCCAGCTTCAGGGTGGAGGACACCATGGCACCTGTCTCTCCTAGAGGGAGAGGGAGACAAAAGATGGTCCACCCAGTTGGAAGGCAGTGTGTTCCATCCACCAGAAAGCAGCCATGCCAGGGGATGTGAGAGAAGGGGATGGAAGAGTGTATAAAGGAGTGCATGCAGGGGTGAGCAAAGGTGTGCATGTAGGGGTGATTGCAATTGAAGGATGAGTAAGAAATTGCAAGGCAGGTGTGCAAGGAGAAGCTGCAAGTGCCGGGGTGTGCATGCAAACCACAGTCATGGAGGGGCGGCAAATGGGTTCACAGGAAACAGGTGAGCTGAGAAGGGTGAGGACAGGATGAATGCACTTGGAAGAGCCCGATGCATATGTGAGGAGCACCTTTGCAGGCACTGATCATCTGCAGCACCATCTCGGCCGCCCCCCGGGTGTGCAGCCGCGCTTGCTGGTACAGGAGCCTCTGTTTCTCCATCTCTTTCTCCTGAGCAGGAAGGCAGACCCATTGGGGCGAGTCCAGGCTTTCCAGTCCAGCCTTTCCTCCTCACATTCTCATTTCTGCCCTCCCTGTTCCAGCTACATCCACAACTCCCTCCTTCAATCATGAGCTCCCTCCATCCCCTGGGGCTCACACCCTTGATTTATCTCCTGTACCTAGCACAAGGCTGGGCATCGGGCAAGGCCTACATAAATCAGAGCTGGGCATGCAGCAGTCTTAACCTGAGCCCACAGACCTCCAGGCCATCTTTGAACTTGGATGATGAAAAGTTACATTTCTATGTTTTCTACCCTCTAACAGAAATGTAGCATTTCCTTCCTTTATAGATGAAGCCATAAATCACAGCAATATTAGCAGAACCTGTAGTTTTGTCACCAATAAAAATCACAGATGTGACCAGGCACGGTGGCTCACGCCTGCAATCCCAGCACTTTGGGAGGCTGAGGCAGGCAGATCACAAGGTCAGGAGATCAAGACCATCCTAACATTGTGAAACTCCATCTCTACTAAAAATACAAAAAATTGATCAGGCGTGATGGCACGTGCCTATAGTCCCAGCTACTTGGGAGGCTGAGGCAGGAGAATTGCTGGAACCCAGGAGATGGAGGTTGAAGTGAGCTGAGATTATACCACTGCACTCCAGCCTGGGTGACAGAGCGAAACTCCATCTCAAAAAAAAAAAAAAAAAAAAAAAAAAAAAATCATAGATGTTCCCTTATCACATTATTGTTGCAGAATTAGAACCACTTCTGATTCAAATTCTGCTCTTTTGGTTCAGGAAGAGAGACTCACTCAGAATAGCTGCAAGATGTCTCGGAATATCACTTATGTTCATAACTACTTCTCAGTTATAGTAGCTGTTGGGTCCACTGCTAAATCTTTTTTTTTTTTTTTTTTTTTTTTTTTGAGACACAGTCTCGCTCCGTCACCCAGGCTAGAGTACAATGGTGTGATCTCAGCTCACTGCAACCTCCGCCTCCTGGATTCTTCTGCCTCAGCCTCCTGAGTAGCTGGGATTACAGGCACATGGCACCATGCCCAGCTAATTTTTGTATTTTCAGTAGTTTCACCATATTGGCCAGGCTGGTATTGAATTCCTGGCCTCAGGTGATCCATCCACCTCGGCCTCCCAAAGTGCTGGGATTACAGGCATGAGCCACCGCACCCGGCCTTAGATCTTCTTATTTGATAGATTAACAACGTGCAAGTATTATTGGATCACAAATTCATTT
The DNA here is from genome assembly GCA_963574635.1 of Cheracebus regulus. Taxonomy (NCBI): domain Eukaryota; kingdom Metazoa; phylum Chordata; class Mammalia; order Primates; family Pitheciidae; genus Cheracebus; species Cheracebus regulus. The sequence goes on from CAUYQU010048100.1 coordinate 61,019, forward strand.
TTTAAATATTTCGATAGCTATTCAATACTTGTTTCTTCTGCTATGAATTCATTTTATACATTTAAAAACATGATCCTAAGAAAGGGTTCACCAGATGCCGGAAGGGACTCTGGCACAGAAACAGCTGTCTCAGAAACAGAAACAGACTGTCTCGAGGAACGAATGGATGGGTGAATTGCACGTTTACTAGCTCTTTCTCACCACCTGGCCTTGGCATATACTACTACCCCTAAGTGGAACATTTTTCTCTCTTTTTTTTTTAACTGGCAGGCTCCTTTTATCCTTCTGCTTAGGCCTCCCCTCCTCTGAGAAGCCATCCCTGATATCTTTTCCTGCAGGCTGGGTCAGGCACTTTGCTTGGGCTGCTTTATCCCCCTGAGATTCCCCCATCTTGGCCCTGACCCCTCTGCCTGTGTCCCCATCATCCCAGCCCTGACCTCCTGGCCTTACATTCCCCCATGACCACGCTGCATACCCTGTGCTGTTAGTTTGACTGGTGTGTGTGCCTGTTTCCCCAGTGGACTGACTTGGTCACTGCTGTGTCCCAGAGCTTTGCTCTGTGAACACATGCTGAAGGAATAGGAGATGCCTGCAGTCCGGGTCCCCCATCCCTTCCCTCCAGGACCTCCTGAGCCCACCTACCTCAAAGGAGACCTCAACCTCCTCTTCACCGTCAATGTTCTCCCCTCCCTCCTCCAGGTGGCAGCTCTGGGGAGGGGGCATCAGTTAAGGGATGAACAAAGCAGACCCCCCACCATCCCACCCCAGCCCCTTTTGTGGACAAGCACTGCAGGTGGGGAGCGGGAAACCTGCACCAGATGAGGTGTCAGGGGTTCACCTTTGCCATGATATCAGCATAGGCCATGTACAGGTAATCCTCGTCCAGTTTGCTGGGGAAGTAAGAAGGGGAATGGTCAGGACCCAGTGGAGAGGATCCCCGTCTTATAAGAGCTTCTGGGCTGGGTGTGGTGGCTCATGCCTGTAATCCCAACATTCTGGGAGGTTGAGGTGGGCTGATCACTTGAGGTCAGGAGTTTGAGACCAACCTAGCCAACATGGTGAAACCCCGTCTGTACTAAAAGTGTAAAAAATAGCCGGGTGTGGTGGCATACACCTGTAGTCCCAGCTACTCCAGAGGCTGAGGCAGGAGAATTGCTTGAACCCAGGAGGGAGAGGTTGCAGCGAGCCGAGATCGCATCACTGCACTCTAGCCTGGGTGACAGAGTGAGACTCAGGAGAAAAAAAAAAAAAAACTTCTGGAGGGCCTTCTTTTGGAGGGCCAACCCTCCCCACACTCAGGCTGTGTGACTCAGCTGGCTGGAGTGGCCACTGCCAGGGTAGCTTGTGACAAAGGCAGGGCCAATGAGGACTTTTATCTGTGTGGCCATGATGACAGGTAAGAAATGGCCATGTCGTCCATGCTGTCCAGTGGAACCCATTCTGAGAGTCGCTGTCTTGCTCTGTTGGCCAGGTTGGAATGCAGTGGTGCAATCATGGCTCACTGCAGCCTCGACCTCCCAGGCTCAAGTGATTCCCCCACCTCAGCCTCCTGAGTAGCTGGGATGACAGGAATGTACCACCACACCTGGCTAATTTGTCTATTTTGTGTGTGTGTGTGTGTGTAGAGACAGGGGTCTTGCTATGTTGCCCAGGCTGGTCTCAAACTCCTGGACTCCCAAAGTACTGGGATTATAAGTGTGAGCCACTGCGGCCTGGCCCATTCAGTGAGGTTTACTGGAGCTAATGGTAGAGGCACTCCCTTTCCACTGCGGATGCTAAAATGGAGTGATGGAGGGCTGGCACTCCCAGAGCCATCTTGCCACCTGTCAGCCCAATAACAAGTATGGCCGCCGGGTGTGGTGGCTCACGCCTGTAATCGCAGCACTTTGGGAGGCTGAGGTGGGAGGATCATGAGGTCAAGAAATGGAGACCATTCTGGCCAACATGGTGAAACCCCATCTCTACTAAAAATACAAAAATTAGGCAGGCGTGGTGGCGTGCTCCTGTAGTCCCAGCTACTCGGGAGGCTGAGGCAGGAGAATCGCTTGAACCCGGGAAGCGGAGGTTGCAGTGAGCTGAGATTGCACCACTGCACTCCAGCCTGGGCAACAGAGCAAAATCCCGTCGCAAAAATAAAAAATAAATAAATAAATAAATAAATAAATAAATAAAACAAAGTGAAAAACAAATCCCTGTGCCTTCATTCCCTTATCCACACAAAGCAGCTACGTTAATCCGTCTCACAGTGTGGCGATTAAGTGAGAGGATACAGAAGTCGGCGCTTCGCTTGGTGTCTGACGCACGGTAAGCACCTGGTCAGTGCCGCCTGCGTTGGCAGCAGCAGCGGCGACAGCCGGGGCATCTGTGTCACAGTTATTTATGACTAAGCCTGTCAATAGCCCACACGAAGACTTTGAGGGAATTAGAGAAAGCGCCCCCTGCCAAGTCTGTCTGTTGGAAATTTGTCATACATATGGATTTCTTTCATAATACACTGATTTTATTTGAGCAAGACACCTTCTAGAAAAGCCTAGTTAATCGGCCAGGTGCGGTGGCTCACGCCTGTAATCCCAGCACTTTGGGAGGCTGAGGCCGGTGGATCACGTCAGGTCAGGAGATCAAGACCATCCTGGCCAACATGGTGAAACCCTGTCTCTACTAAAATTACAAAAATAGGCTGGGCGTGGGGGCATGTGTCTGTGATCCCAGCTGCTTGGGAGACTGAGGCAGGAGAATCACTTGAACCCGGGAGTCAGAAGTTGCAGTCAGCAGAGATCGCACCACTGCGCTCCAGTCTGGTGACAGAGCAAGACTCTGTCTCAAAAAAAAAAAAAAGCCTAATTAATCTACATTGTCTGCGATGTGAACCCCTCAGAGATGCCCTTGTGAAGTGTCAGCCATGTAACAGTGTATGGTGGCCTTGTCTGTCCCAGTAAAGTGACATTTATGTTTCTTTTCGAGACAGAATTTCGCTATGTTGCCCAGGCTGGACTGCAGTGGTGTGATCTCGGCTCACCGCAACCTCCGCCTCCTGGGTTCAAGTGATTCTCCGGCCTCAGCCTCCAAGGTAGCTGGGATTACAAGTTCCCACCACCAAGCCCGGCCATTTATTGTATTTTTGTAGAGATGGGGTTTTGCTATGCTGGCCAGGCTGGTCTTGAACTCCTGGGCTCCAGTGGTGGCCCGCCTAGGCCTCCCAGAGTGCTGGGATTATAGGTGTGAGCCAGTGTGTCCCACCAGCAAAGTGACATTTAAAGATCTGTCTGTCCTGGGCTCCCCCAGGACACGGAGAGCCTCTCCAGAGGCACAGGGCGGCTGCTGGGCTGGAGTGGGGGTGGCCAGGTGCCCCTCTTTCCCAGGACCTTGGGGGCATTTCTGGGGCCCTGGGAAGAGTCCTCACCTCTTTTCCGTCAGGGCAGTGCGGCTGAAGTGCAGAACCAGCTGGTGCAGGGGGTCTGGTTTCTTCTCTTCCACTTCTTCCTCCTCCTCCTCCTGCTCCCCAGCTTTCTGGGGGGAGAGGGGAGGCTTGGGGAGAGGGTTTCTAGTACCCCCTCCTATCACCGCCCCCATGTCCCTGTTGGTCTGGATTTTTTTCTCTTTTTCCACAACCTGCACCCTACTTTTGTTCTACCCAAGCCAGGGGCTGGCATGTCTATGCCCCTTGATGTGGAGGGCGACCCCTGGAGGTGTGTAAAGGGTGGCCTCCACCCCAGCCTTATTCAGCTGGCCCCCACTCCCAGAGTGGGCCCCAGCTCACTGAAAGGTCATCTATCATGCGGTCCTCAAAACTGTGGTCTTCAGTCAGGATCCATGCAGCCTTGTAACTCTCCAGGAACATGTTGCATGCCCGGTGCCTGCAGGGGAAGGGTCTGGGCATCACTGTGACGTGCCCTCCTCGATGCCTGCTGACCTCCCATGCGCCTGCAGCCCCCCAACCATCCCCAAGACCCCATCACATTGGCACTCCATTCTCCAGACTCTCCATCCACCCCTTCTCCGCAGCTCCTCACACTCGCCTCATCCCTGGGGGCCTTACGTGGGCAGGTTGTACAGGGGCGTCATGCGGAAACAGGCCACGACGGCCCGCCGGCGCTGCTTGGACAGGAGCTTGTGCCACACGGCCTTCTTAGACTTGTGAGGGTGCTCAGTCTGGGGGGTGGGACCATCTGTCACATCCCCAGGCTCTGCCCCGGCCTCATGCCCACTCCCAGCCCCGGATGAAACTGCCCATCTGTGCCCAAGTCCTATTCAGGACGGACTCACATGGCAGAACACCTGTCTACACCAACAGAGTCAGAGTCCTAGCTCTGCCTCCAGACCTGTTTCCATCCCAGGCCTGGTCCCACAGAGCCAGGGCCACCACACAGACCGCGACCGATTCCATGACCCACCCAAGGCCCTGCCCACGAACTCAAGGCATCTCCTCTAGGCCCCATCCCTAGACCTAAAATTCTGCCCCTTCCTCACCCCACCCCCAGACGCAAGATTAAGCAGCAGGCCCCACCCCCAGACCCACTCTAAGCCTCACCTTAAACTCAAGGCGCCACCTCCTGTCCCACCCCAAAGCTTAATAGTCATCTCCAGATCGAGCCCACATTCTTAAAAGCCCCCCAACTTCCCCCTCCCCCTCCCCCCGACCCCATCCCCAGGCTCCTCCTAGATACCCAGCAGTCAGACCCTTCTGGCCCCACCCACCTGATCCAGGTGGTAGAGCACAGCTGACACTTCCTGGACCCTGCGCACGATTTTCTCGGGGTCGTCGGCGTCCTCCTCGCGACCCGGGACACCCCAGTACAGGGCCATCTGCCAGCGCAGAGACGGGGAGCCTTCAACCTGAGGGGACGAAGGAGGGGTGGTTGGTGTGAGGGACCTCCTCCCCAGTGTCAGCTGGATGTCCCCTTTCTGTTATTGGGAGGACTCAGTGGGTGAGTGCGTGTTGAGGTCTTTGTTTTGAGACGGAATTCTGTCACCCAGGCTGGAGGGCAGTGGTGTGATCTCGGCTCACTGCAACCTCTGCCTCCTGGATTCAAGCAATTCTCCTGCCTCAGCCTCCGGAATAGCTGGGACTACAGGCACCGGCCATTACACCCGGCTAATTTTGTATTTTCAGTAGAGACGGAGTTTCACCATGTTGGCCAGGCTGGTCTCCAACTCCTAACCTCAGGTGATCTGCCTGCCTTGGCCTCCCAGAGTGCTGGGATTACAGGCATGAGCCATTGTGCCCGGTCTCGTTGCGTATTTAGTAGAAACGTGATTTTTGCCATGTTGGCCAGGCTGGTCTCGAACTCCTGACCTTCGAGGTCTTTCTTTGATGTCTGGTCTTTGGTAAGTGCTCAAATCTTCGCAAATACTGTGGTTATTTTCCTGACCTGCCCCTTTTGCTTGGGGAGGAAGGAGGCATACCTTTCCCTGAAGGTGAAGGTTGTTGTGCAGAAATTCTCGGACCTCCTCATCTGTGTCTTTCTGGGGAGACAGGACCAGGCTGGGTCACTCTGGAAGTCCCAGCCCCCTTCCTGACCCACAACCCTTTCCTTCCAGGTCCAGCACCCCAGGAACTGAAGGGTTTTTTCTGGCAGGGGTTGGGGAGAGCTGAGAGAAATAAAAAGGAGGCAGAGGCTGACAGTGGTCAGAAGGGGTCCTAGAGGGGCCGGAGGGTCACAGTCACCTTGAAGATACAGCATGGATTCAAGGGGCCTCGTAGGGGTCTGGGAGGAGGGAGAGGGTGACAAGAGGATATCATCAAAGGTCAAATATGGCCAAAGAGGGATGACTGAGGGGGTCAGAGTGGGGCAGGGAGTCTTTGAAGATCAGAAGGGGTCAGCAGAGGTCACGGGGGATCAGACAGGTCAACTGAGTCACTGGTTACACAGGGGCCAAAGAGGGGCATTGGCAGGGTGGGGGTCCGCTGGGGTCCCAGGAGGGGGAGCCCCCCAGCACTAAAGTAAGAGGTCCATGGGGCCCTGGAGGGCTCTCTGGGGTCCTGGCGGGACTCAGCAGTCCTGGGAGGTGCTTAAGGCCCTGAGGGAAGGGGTCCTGGTGGTACCAGGGGAGAAACTGGGGGACTTTAGGGCCCCAGGGGTTAGTAGGTTGTCAGGTGTTGGTGTGGTCTTGGGGGAGGGCTATAGGGTCTTGTGGCAGAGTCCTTGGAGGCCTCCTTAGGGCCCTGAAGCTAGAAAGGGTCAGAGAGGAGGGAGATTGTCCTCGTTGTCCCACACAAGGATAAGTGGGGTCCGGAGGGGCCGCCTTGGCACCCCAGGGAGCTTAAGAGGTTCCAGGGCCAGGGTCTTTTGGTGTCCAGGATGCTTAAGACCTCGGAGGTTTGGGTGCAGTCCTGGGGATGGGGTTTATGGATCGGGGGGAGTTACTCAGGGTCCCAGGGGATCCCTGAACACTGAGAGTCCTGGGGGGCTTAGTTGGGCATGAACAGGGCCCTGGGGAGGCACCAGCAGGGTCCTGAAGGGGTGGTGAGCCAATGGGTGAGTGGGGACCCAGATGTTCAGCCTTGGTGGGGAGGGGAGGAGGGATTATGAGGGGCTCAGCAGGTTCCAAGGAGCTTGAGGGGGCCCTGGTGGAGGGTTCAGGGGAGTCTCGGGGGCTCATTTTGTTGGGGGGGACTCTCAGGGTCTCAGCAGGATTGGCATGGTCTGGTTGGGGGGCAGTGGGGTTCTGCAGTCCTCATGGGGGTCCCAGGGGTTCTAGAGCTTTGCTAGGTTTCAGTAGGGTTTCATCGAGGGCCTTGGGTCTGTGGTGCCCTGGGAGTATCTTGAGCGGGGTCCTCAGGGTCCCAGAAAAGAACTCAGTAGGGTATGAGGGGAAGGCTCCCAGGGACCCGGGGGGCTCAATGGGATCCTAGTTGTCCCCTCGGGTTCCAGGGGCTCAGTGGGTGTCGGGCGGCATCCTGGAAGGTTCCGAGGACGGGGCTGGGCAGGCACCAGGGCGTAGCGGGTCTTGGCCAGCGCGATGAGGTCCTGGTCGGTGGGCGCACACATGTTCAGCCCAATGGGCAGCATCTTCTTCAGTGTGGCCACGATCAGCGACGTCTGCACAGAGTACCGGTCCCCCCGGCGCTTCTTCTTGGTGCGTTCCTGGTCCGAGCCGCCAGACTGTGGGGACACAGGGCTCAGCACCAGCCCAAGCCCCAGTCCCAAGCCTCAGCCCCAACCCACAGCCAGCATCCACACCCCAGGCTCCAGTCCGGATAGCAGGCACTCCCCCAGCCACCGCGAGGACACCTCCATTCCCACCTCAGACTTACTGACCCTACACTTCAGACCTGCAGCCCTGACCGGAGACCCTCCAGACCCAAGCCCACACCCAAATTCCCAGTTCCTTGTTTTTTTTGTTGTTGTTGTTGTTCTGAGATGGTTTTGCTCTCGTTGCCCAGGCTGGAGTGCAATGGCTCGATCTCGGCTCACTGCAACCTCTGTCTCCCAGATTCAAGCGATTCTCCTGCCTCAGCCTCCCGAGTAGCTGGGGTTACAGGCACGTGCCACCACTCCCGGCTAAATTTGCATTTTTAGTAGAGACGGGATTTCTCCATGTTGGTCAGGCTGGTCTCAAATTTCCGACCTCAGATGATCCACCCACCTCAGGCTCCCAAAGTGCTGGGATTACAGGTGTGAGCCACTGCGCCTGGCTTGTTCCTTGTTTTTTAAATAAATATTTATTTTTAGAGATGATGTCATGCTATGTCGCCAGGCTGGACTTCGACGCCTGGGCTCAAGGGATCCTCCTGCTTCAACCTCCCGAGCAACTGGGGCTACAGGCACACGCCACCATGCCTGCCTGGCTCCAATTTCTAACCCAAATCCACCCAGATTTTCCCGTTCTGGGCCTGTCCCAACTTCTAGCAGTCCTCTTCCAGAATCCCCTGGAAACCCCAGCACAACCAGCCCCACTCGCCCAGCATGCGCAGACCCACACTTCATATCCCAAGGCTGAGTTCTCCAGAATGAAACAAAGACGCAGGCCCACAAAGAGTTCAGGAGATAAGAGAGATTGCAAGAAAGACACTGAGAGACCGAAAGAGACAGAGACAGGACAGCCGAAGATGCAAGAGACATCCAGAAAGATCTGGAAGCAGAGACACGGGGCACAGAGCCCCACAGCCGTGTTCTGGAGCCTTGGGTGCAGACCCGGGGCCAGGGCCACCCCAGTCATGCCAACAAGAAGCCCCGATGACAAGCTTTGGCTAGAGCCACAGCCACGCCGGCTGGCAACTTGAGCACGACCCCACGCCAGGCACTGCTGCAGGCCACGCATGCTGCTTCTCCCTGAGTCCTCGAAGAGCCCCGGGTGGGGGCCCCTGGCTGGATGCTCGCAGGGGCTCAAAAGGATGACCCCTGACCAACGTCACACGGCTAACCACGAAGACAGGATTCTAACCCCAGTCCCGACAGTCCAGAGCCCAAGCCTTAAACCACCGCACGGTGAGGGTGCTCCCCCTTCCCCAACCATGTGCCACGTGCCTCTCCCGCCCCATTCCCCTCGACCTCAGCCATGATGCTTTGGTGAAAGCTGAGAGTTGCTCTTTTTTTCTTTTTCTTTTGGAACAAAAGTCCAAAAAAAAAAAAAAAAAAAAACCACGATAAACAGAAAAGAAGTCAAATTGCCAAAAGCGGAGGGTTGGGATGGGAATGGACGGGAGAGGTGGGGAGGGGAGGGAAGGGAAGGAAGATGGGTAGGGGCTGGGAGCGGAGGGCAGGGGTGGGGAACAGAAGCAGGGGTTTTCTGGGGTGGGGGTGCAGAGGCTGGGGAAGGGAGCGTTTGCCAAGAGACATGCGGAAGGTCCCAGATGTGGGGCTGACCTGTACATCTCCAGCCTGCTTCACCGGACCGCAGACAGAGACAAGAAGGGTTACCCCAGCCCCGCAGAGAAGCCCAGGCCCAACTCCAAGTTGCCGGCGCCCCACCTCCTCTGCCCACCCGCCACGGACGCTCTAGCTGGGCATTTCCAGGCCTTGGCTTTGGGTGGGGGTCATTCTTTGGGACCCTGAGGAGGGCAGTTCTGAGAAGGATGGGAGAGGAAAGCAGGAGATGGGGTAAGGGGCAGAGGGAGAAATGGGGAGGAGGAGGAGGGAGACGGGAGGCGGGAGAAGACACAGGAGGAGGAAGGAGATGGAGATGAGAGAAGAGGGAGGGGGAGGAGGAGGGAGACAGGAGGAGGGAGAAGACAGAGAAGGAGGAAGGAGCTGGGGAGGAAGGGAGGGGGAGGAGGAAGACAGGAGGAGGGAGAAGATAGAGGAGGAAGGAGCTGGGGAGGAGGGAGGGGGCATGAGGGGCTGCTCTGGGGGCTGCAGGGAATGCGCCCAGGACGGGCTGGCTGAGGGTGAGTCAGGTAGGATGCCCTAGAGGGTGCTCCCGCCCTCTCAGCCAAGTGCTCCTCCCAGAACCAAGCCCCCACCTTAGCCATTTTGCTCTTGTTGTCAGCAGTCAGGAAGGACATGTTGTTGATCTCGTTCTGTACCACAAAGTTCTGCTCCTCGCGCTTGAAGTTCTGGTGGGGGAAGCAGTGTTGGAGACGGGACAGGTGAAGGCAGGTGCCTGCAGGCTGCGGCTCCTCTGGCTGTGGGGAGGGCGGTCGGGGTGGGCACTCACGTGGGACTTGGACCAGTAGATGAAGATCTCGCCCACCATCCTGAACAGCTCTTCCGCGCTGGGATTGGGCTCCGTCAGCCACTGTGCCCTGGGGTCAGGGGAGGGGGCTGGTGAGGGAGGGGTGGGGATCCCAGGGAAGGGGGCTGCCCAGACAGAGATCTTGGAGGAGGAGATGGGGACCAGGAGTCATCCAGTCAGAGGGATGGGGTTTTCTAGGGTCATCTGGCCATTCAGATGAACATTTACTTTTTTTTTTTTGAGACCGAGGCTTGCTCTGTTGCCCAGGCTGGAGTGCAGTGGCATGATCTCAGCTCACTGCAACCTCCGCCTCCCAGGTTCAAATGATTCTCTGTCTCAGCCGCCTGAGTAGTGGGATTACAGACACCCACCACCACGCGTGGCTAAATTTTGTATTTTTAGTAGAGATGGGGTTTCACCATGTTGGTCAGGCTGGTCTCAAACTCCTGACCTCAGGTGATCACCCACCTAGGCCTCCCAAAATGCTGAGATTACAGGTGTAAGCCGCTGTGCCTCGCCTATAGGTCTTTCATGGTGTATTGTTATGTTAAAAAACAACAACAACAAAAAAACCACAGCCAGGTGTGGTGGCTCACATCTGTAATCCCAACACTTTGGGAGGCTGAGGTGGGAAGACCGTTTGACCCCAGGAATTCGAGACCAACCTGGGCAACAGACGGAGACTTCCATAAAAATAGAAAAATTTGCCGAGCCTGTTGGTGTGAGCAAGTAATCCCAGCTACTCAGGGCTGAGGCAGGAGATTGCTTGAGCCCAGGAGTCGAATCTGCAGTGAGCTGCGATCATGCCACTGCGCTCCCGCCTGGGCAACAGAGCTCAAAAAAAGAAAAATCAAACTGTTCCTTACAATGTTGTGCATAGTGACAAAGAAATCGACACAATCTAAGTGGCTAGCATTACGAGAATGATAGAGAAACATCACATTGGCCAGGCGTGGTGGCTCATGCCTGTAATCCCAGTACTTTGGGAGGCCGAGGCGTCAGGAGTTGAGACCAGCCTGGCCAACATGGTGAAACCCTGTCTCTACCAAAAATACAAAAATTAGCCAGTCGAGGTAGCGGGCACCTGTAATCCCAGCTACTCTGGAGGCTGAGGCAGGAGAATCGCTTGAACCTGGGAGGTGGAGGTTGCAGTGAGCCCAGGTCGCCACCACTGCACTCCAGCCTGAGCAACAGAGCAAGACTCCATCTCAAAAGGCAAACAAACGGGCTGGGAGCCTTTGGGCCAATGTGGTCAAAGCCAGAAGAAACCAGGAGGGAGGGTCAGAAGGTTGGTGGGGCCAGAGCACTGGAAGATGCTTCTAGCTAGTCAGGAGGCAGGGTCAGATGTGGCTGGAGAACGCAGGAGGGAGGTCAGGGCAGAGGGCGTGGGGACGGGCCAGAGCACTGGAAGACGCTTCTAGCACGAAAGGGTCAGATGGAGCTGGAGGACCAGGGAGGTCGAGGCGGAGGGCCTGGGGAAAGGCCAGAGCATTGGAAGACGCTTCTAGCCAGTGAGGAAAGGGTCAGATGGGCTGGAGGACTGGGGAGGTCGGGGCGGAGGGCCTGGGTACGGTGGGGTGCTGCTGACCTGTTGTTGTCCACGTAGCGGATGAGCAGTGGATACAGGGCGTACAGGTCGCGGCAGAGCACGGAGAACTCATCCCGCACCAGCAGCTCGCCCTCCTCGGCCTCAGCCTTGGCCTCCAGGCGCAGCTGCTCCTCCTCGGCCACCACCTTACCGGCCCTCTTGCGCAGCCGCCCAATGGTGGGGATAAAGTGGGACTGCAGGAGCTCCGGCCGTGCGCGGCTCACGATGGGCTGTGCGAACACTGCAGGGGCGCAGGGGCCTCCAATGCCACGCTTGGCCTCTGACATAGGCCCCGACCTCCCTTCCCAGCCCATGACTCCCGAACAGCTCCGACCCAGCCACTGACCCTGACCTTGGACATAACCCTTGACCCGAACCTACGACCCTATCCTGTGAGCCCAGCCTGGCACAAATCCCTGACCTCTGACCCTCAACTGCACCCATTACCTCACCACTCCCCCTCCCCTTTTTTACTTTTGAGATGGAGTTTTTATTTTGTCGCCAAGTCTGAAGCGCAATGGCACGATCTCAGCTCACTGCAACAACCTCTGCCTCCCTGGTTCAAGTGATTCTCCTGCCCCAGCAAATATTACATTTGTATTTTTAGTAAAGATGAGGTTTTACTATGTTGGCCAGGCTGGTCTCGAACTCCTGACCTCAGGAGATCTGCCCACCTCAGCCTCCCAAAGCGCTGGGATTACAGATGGAGCCACCGCCCCTGGCCTGTTACCTCACCCTTAACCAGCATGACACTGGACCCCAACACGTAACCTCTGACCTGGCCCACACCCACACTCCTACCTCACTATGTAATTTCTGGCTATGATTCCAAGATCGTGAATGGGCTTCTTACATCGGCCTCTGACCCTTGACCCTGGCCTCTGATCCCAGCCGCTGATTTCTAGCTTGACCCTGATCCACAACCTGTTTCCTTACACAAAACTTTTTTGTTTTTAATAACAGAGACCAGGTTTCACCATATCGCCAGGCTGCTCTTGAACTCCTGGTCTCAAGGGATCCACCTGCCTTGCCCTCTCAAAGTTCTGGGATTACACACATGAGCCATTGTGCCTGACTCTGACGAAACTTTGAATGCGGAAACTTAACACTTTGAGGACCCCTCCCTCCCTCCCTCCCTCCCTCCATTTGTTTTGTTTGCTTGTTTGTCTGTTTTGAGAGAGGGTCTCACTCTGTCACCCGGGCTGGAGTGTATAGAGTACTGGTGCAATCACAGCTCACCGCACCTTCCCCCTCCTGGGCTCAAGCCTTCCTCTTGCCTCAGCCTCCCAAGCAGCTGGGACTACAGGCGTGTGCCACCACACCTGGCTAACTTTAAAAAACATTATTCAGGCTGGACATGGTGGCTCACGCCTGTAATCCAAGCACTTTGGAGGCCAAGGCAGGCGGATCACCTGAGGTTGGGAGTTCAAGACCAGCCTGACCAACATGGTAAAACCCCGTCTTAAAAAAAAATGAATAAAATTTAAAAAATAAATAAAAATAAGAAAGGTTTTTTTTTTTTTTAAAGAGATGGGGTCATGCTGTGTTACCTAGGCAGGTCTCAAATGGTGGGTCTCAGCTGATCCAAAGTGCTGGTGTTACAGTTGTGAGCCACTGTGCCCAGCTGACCCCTGGCCTTTTGACCCTGAAAAAACCTACACTCTGACTCCTCCCAACTCCCAGGGGACCAAGGACCTCGGATCTCCCTCTCAGACCATCTGGTCAAGGGAGCCCAGGCCGCTGACCCACCCCTCAGAGGCCCAGTTCCCCCGACCCAGCCCAGGCCGCTGGCCCACCCCTCAGAGGCCCAGTGCCCCCGACCCACCAGCCAGCCGCTTCATCCAGGAGGCCTCGTCGATGCCCAGGTTGTTGACGATGATTCTCAGGATATTCCCCAGCAGGGAGTTGAGGTGGTCAGAGGTGACAGTTGTGCAGAGTGGGGGGGCACCAGTGGCCAGGGCAGGAGGGGGCGCCTCAGGCCCACGCTCCCACCAGCGCGGCAGGTAGCTGCACAGCATGGGCAGCGTGATCTCGATGACATGTGGCATCTCTGTGTAGCGGGCCCCTGACTCAGCCAGCCCCCCGATGTCTGCCATGAGCCGCTCCAGCACCGGGATGTCGGGACACATCTCCTCCACGCTGTTGGGGAGCCCCAGGACTGGGGTGCAGGGAGGGAGGCAAGGAATGTCAAGCCATCACCCCCAGACCTCAGTGCTCTGGTCCCCCCAAAATACATCAGACACCACTGAAATGCCACCCCCTAAACCGGTGCCCCAAACCCTATTCCTCCCATCTCACCCTCTAACCCAACCACCTCTCCCAACCCCTCACACTGACACTCAGTGGCCCCTGCAAACACATCGCACCCCCAAGCCTGTCTTCTCCCTAAAAGCTCACCCCTAGAAACCCTCCCTCCTAAAATTTCCCACATCCAAGCCCATTCCCCTCACCCCTGCTGCACAGCACACTCCAAAAGAAACCTTTCCGACCCCACCGTCGCCCAGCCTTGTCTCTGAATCCCGCGCCTGCTTCAGCCCCTTGAAACAGCGCATCGCTGGCTCCCTCGCTGACTCTGGGCCAGGTGCCATCCTGGGAGCTCAGCCGACCAAGAACACAAGCTTCCTGCCCTGGAGCGTATATTCCCCCAAGGTTCTAGCCTCATTCTAGCCTCTGGACCCAGAACTCAGGGGATTTTTGTTTGTTTTGTCTGTTCACTGCTGAACCTCAGGTGCCTAGGACAGTGCCTCATATATAAGTAAGTGCTCAATACATATTTGCCGAATAAATGAATGAACCCATGCCTTCCCTCAATCCTCTCACACTCAAATACCCCTCACCCTATGTCTCCAAGCTTGATGATGCCCTCAGATGCCACCATCACTAAAATAAATCCCATAGCTCCAAATTCCATGGATGGGGTTTTGCTATGTTGCCCAGGTTGGTCTTGAACTCCTGGACTCAAGCAACCCTCCTACCTCAGCCTCCCAGAGCGCTAGGATTACAGGTGTGACCCACTGTGCCCGGCCACCAGGTGCTACTTTTCTTAACCTTTATCAATAGATTCTCTTTTATAAAATCAAATTCATCTGATTCTCCTCATGTAACTGCCTTGAAATGCCCCAAACCATAAACTCTGGGGTTCCTGAATGTGCAGCACTCCCAACCCCGGGAAGCTGCAGCCACTCACAGCCCAGCCCAGCCACACTACCCCCAAATCAGGCTCTCCCCGAGGTCCTGTGCTGGGGAAATCCGGACCCCCAGCAGTGCTCCAGCCCCACACAGCTTACTGGCCCGCTCCCGAGGAGACTTGGTAGTGTACACGGAGCAGGCGTTGTACTCGTTCAGCTGCGGCTCCAGGAAAGCCACCGGCATGGCTGCTGCCAGACGGGCCAGGCACTCCCCGAGGGCAGGCCGAAGCCTGGAAGAGGGGGCTGTGTTTAGCTGCCATGTGTCCCCATCTCTGGGGTCCTGGGTCCAGCCTCATCTCCATAAAAATGGCTTCTCCCAGAACCCTTTGGAGCAGAGCTGCCATTGCTCATGTGTGTCACTTGTTTTGTTTTTTAAATAAGGTCTCTCCCTGTCACTCAGGCTGGAGTGCAGTGAGCTGATCTCGGCTCACGGCAACCTCAAATTTCTGGGCTCAACCGATCCTCCCACCTCAGCCTCCCAAGTAGCTGGGATTACAGGCACATGCCATACCATGCCTAGCTAGTTAAAAAAAAAGTCCTTTTTGTAGAGACCATATCTCAAACTCCTGAGCTCCAGCGATCCTCCCATCTCAGCCTCAGGAGTAGCTGGATTTATAGGCGCCAGCGCCACCACACCACACGCAGCTCATTAAAAAAGATTTTTTTTTTTTTTGGTAGAGGTGGAGTCTCACTATGTTGCCCAGGAGGGTCTCAAACTCCTGAGCCCAAGTGGTACTCCCGCCTCAGCCTCCCAAAGGGCTCCCAGGTGTGGGCCACCGCACACCGCGGGTGTCACTTGTTGAAATCTGAATAACCAGTGCTGGTGGATACAGCCTCAGCCCAGGAGAGGTCATGGGGCCACTGCCAGGGGCCCTCCCCAGGGCCCCCCGGTGTTGCGGGGCTCCCGTGTACCGCCCCCGTGTCTGCCAGCCCTCTTCCCCAGCGAGGCCCGCAAGCACCTGCTTCCCGGCCCCAGACCGGGCGGCTCTACCTCTGTGGCTGGCCTGTCCCTGAGCGCCCTCACGCGGCCGCCCTGGGGAACTGCGGCTGCCGCCGAGTGCGGGAAGATTGCGAATATGAACCCTGCTTCTCAGCCACCCCATCTTTTTCCCCGGCTCCCTTCCTTCCCCTCCAGCCCCACCTAGTCCCAAACGAGGGCTCTCTCTCCTTACTTTTCCACATAAGTGTTCTTGGTGGTTCCCAGGGAGTAGATACTGCATAGGGTTCGGTAGCAAGAGACCTGGACGTCATCCACTGAGGGAGATGAGGGGGCGAGGCTGTAGGATGCGCCCACAAACGACCCCTCCCCACCCCACCTCCCTTGTCTCCAAACAGGCCCGTGCAGTGCGTGAGAGCAAGCAGCTGTACAGCCAGCCTGCCATTTACAGTCTTATGACTTGAGCAAGTTACCAACTCTCAGCCTCAGTTTCCCTACCTATAAGATGGGGATAATTACAGTACCTTCTCACGGGGTGGTTGTGAGGATCGAGTGAGTTACTACTTGGAAAGCCACTAGAACGGGGAACACAGTAGGCACTCAATAAAGGCTAGGTGTTGTTTCTTCCTTGGAGAGGAGTGGCCCTCTATAATGAAAGTGAGAGGCACTTCCTCTAGAAAAATGCAAATAGACCTGCAATATTGCTTCAATTTCAGGCTTTTTCATATTTAATAGATACACATTTTTAGGCTAGGTACGGTGGCTCATGCCTGTAATCCCAGCACTTTGGGAGGCTGAGGTGGGCGGATCACCTGAGGTCAGGAGTTCAAGACCAGCCTAGCCATCAAGGTGAAACACCATCTCTACTAACAATACAAAAATTAGTTGAGTGTGGTGGCAGATGCCTGTAATCCCAGCTACTCAGGCAGCTGAGGCAGGAGAATCACTTGAACTCGGGAGGTTGCAGTGAGCCGAGATCACACCACTGCATACCAGCCTGGGCAACACAGTGAGACTGTCTCAAAATCAATTTTTTAAAAATATGTATACTTAGAGATGGGGTCTCGCTATGTTGCCCAGCTGTTCTCAAATTCCTGGTCTCAAGTGATTTGCCTGCCTAGGCCTCCTAAAGTGCTGGGATTACAGGTGTGGGCTACTGCGCCTGGACCAATTTTAGGTTAACTACAGGCCTCCAGAAGGCCAAGTTAAGAAGCTCGTCGACTTCACAAACATCACAAGACAAAAAAAGGGTGGGGCTATTGTAGATTTTAAAGACACTACAGAGACACAACCAGGACATGCAGCAGGAGAAACTTGACTGGATTCTAAATTTTTTCAAAAAAAAAAAATCAAAGACATTGCTGGGCACGGTGGCTCATGACTGTAATCCCAGCACTTTGGGAGGCTGAGGCAGGCGATCACCTGAGGTCAGGAGTTCAAGACCAGCCTGATCAATATGGTGAAACCCTGTCTTAAAAAAAAAAAAAAGAAAGAAAGAAAGAAAATTTAAAAAATCAAAGACATTTTGTGGGTATCGAGGGAAATTTAAATATGGATAGGTTAGGTGTGATAATGATATCGTGGTCACACAGAAGGTTCTTATTCTAGGAAAGCCAGCTGATGAACATTAGGGGATGAGGTCATCCTGGTGTGTGCAACTTCTACCCAAAAGTTCAACCAAAAACTCTAAATACTTTCACCCACACAGTGAAGGGTGAGCACAGGGGGAGAATTGTTAACAATTTTTTCTTTTTTTTTTTAAGTGCTGGGGTTACGGCCATGAGTTGCCGCGCCAGTCCAGTGAGGGTCTTTTGTTAGAGCTACTGAGCTCATGTCCTCCTTAGCTCATTTGCCACCTGCCTGCATGCTTTGCCTACAGCAAGAAATCCACACACGCAAACACCCAGCGACTCTCACAGGCACCCAGGTTGGGTGGCGGTGGCCATGCTGCCTCCCCGCCACCTGCCCTGGGGTCGGGCACCCTTACGGATGACGTCGTCTCCGAACCGGTGCTGTGCGATGTGCTGGAAGAGGGTGGTGAGGACAGGCAGCAGCGCCACGGTGGTGTAGGTGAGGTTCTGGCCCACGCCCTTCACCTGGGTGCGCGCCTGTGACACCTTGCCCAGCCGCAGGTTCTCCACCATCTTCTCGATGTCCTCCGAGGCGCTCTCGAAGAAGGAGCGGAGGCCAGCCTTTACGATCTCAGGACCGGACTTCATCACCGTCCTAGGGGGGCGGCAGGGACACCACTCTGGAATCGGAGAGTCTGGGAGACCAGGGGTTGGGGTGGGGCCCAATGAGGGTGGGAGTGGGCGCTGCTGCCCGTGGCCCTCTACCTGGCATCCAGGGAGCGGGCCAGGATGTGAAGACAGTTGACCACAGCTGGGGCGTCCGTCCCTAGGGGAGGAAGATGGGCCGGGGGGAAGCCGTGGGTAAGAGGACAGAGGACAGTGCCTCCCTCTACATACACCCCCACCCCTCTCGTCCTGAGCTGCCCGCTGGCTGCGCTGCAATGCCACTGCACCCCCACCCCTGCCTGGACCCCTCCTGTACCTCCCAACTCCCCTCCTCCCTGCCCCGACCACTCGCCTGCCCTTCCCCCAGCCCAGCCCTGACCCTACTGGGTTGTCCTTGTCTGGAGATGGGTCTGACTCTCCCACTGGCCTGCGAGCTCCAGGAGGGCAGGCCCAAGGTGTCTGTCACTGCCTCGCCCCCTGGGATACCCTGTCCATGTCTCTGGGTCCAGAGGAAGGACACAACAAAGGTTGTTCAAATTAAGGCAGAACCTGGGGGCTATTTCTTCAGGGCGGGGAAGAGAGATTAGGGAGAGGACCCAGGGAGAGGAGCTGCTTACCAAAGAGAGAGACTCGGTGACGGACAAGAGCGGCAAGTTTGCAGAAGAGGCTGAAGAGAGAGAAAGGGACAGAAGGCAGGAGAAGCAGGGAGTGAGGAGGCCGAGGAGAAAAGGCAGGCGACCCATTAGAGGAGGCAGGGGCCGAGCAGACAGGGAGAGGGACTGGGAGGAGGAACGATGGAGACGGGAGGCGGGGCGGACAGAAGCACAGGCTGGAAAGCCGCCGGCAGTGCTGGGAGCCTGGGAGCTATGGGACGGCCTGGACTTTCTTATCATTCTTTGTTTGTTTAGTGTTTTGAGACAGGGTCTTGCTGCCACCCAGGCTGGAGTGCAGTGGTGTGATCCCGGTTCACTGCAGCCTCCGGCTCCTAGGTTCACTGAGCCTCCCACCTCAGCCTCCCAAGTAGCTGGGACTACAGGCACATGCCACCACGCCCAGCTCATTTTTGTATTTTTTGTAGAAATGGGGTCTCAGTACGCAGCCCAGGCTGGTCTCAAACTCCTGGCTTCAAGTGCTCTTCCTACACCAGCTTCCCAAAGTGTTGGAATTACAGGCGTGAGCCACCACGCTTGGCCTTGAGTCAGTCTTCCTGACAGGGTGATCGATTTGTCCCAAGTTGCCTGAGAGTCCCACATCCTGGGAAACTCTTCACTCCCAGGCAAACTAGGGTGGCTGGTCGCCCTAGCCCTTCAATTGCCTCTGCAGGAGACGATCAGTACCCAGCACCCAGCAACCAGGACAGAGCCTCTACGGGCAAAGGATTACAATCCAGTGAGGTCAGGGGGCTGGGTCCGGGTCACAGGCGGCCCACCTGGTGATCATTTCCTTCTCCTTGTTTGAGGCGTGGCCACCACTGCCCAGCACTTTGGCCGGAGTGGACAGGAAATAGAGGCAGTGGTTGGTGAAGTACTGGTTGATCAAAGGCAACAGGATCTGCAGATGGTGGGGAGGAGATGGAGGGTCCAGTGAGGGGTGGGGAGGAGACGGAGGGTCCGGCAAGGGGCGGGGAGGAGACGGAGGGTCCAGCAAGGGGTGGGGAGCCCGCGCAGTCCCCAGCTCCCTCCAGTTTCTGAGCCCACCTCTCACCTTGGCAAAGAATTTAATCTCCTGTTCATGTGGGGACTTTTCCACTCGCCCACTGCTGACCACGGCCTCTGTAGGGAGGGCAAACAGGGTTCATGGTGGGTTCAAGGCTGGGAAACCCAGGGTGTTCTGAGGGGCAGGACACTGGGAGCAGAGTTGGGAAATGGGGGATAAATTATTGGCATAAAGTCATCTGTTTTGCCTTTGAGATACGAGATAAACATTTCCCCTGCCTTTCATCTGATTTCTCCAACTCCCCCCGCCCACCCCCGCCGTGTTTTTTTTTTTTTGTGTTTGTGTTTTCTTTTTTGTGTTTTGTTGCTGTGGCTCTCAGGCGGGGTTTAATTTGTTTTATCTACTTCATTTTAAATTTTTATAGTTCGGTTGTGGACTGGTGTGTTGTGATTTATCTGTTTATATTGCGGGGGATTTATTAT